>JAMQGT020007846.1:0-5000 GCA_024447675.2 Pterophyllum scalare
TATATGTGAGACTCTTTCCCGAATGCCTACCACTGTGATGGTTACTGGATCCTGTTCAGGAAGATTGCTGTGGTCTGTTTTTAGGTCCACTAGCCACTGAGCGTGGTTGTTGTGTGTAACATCTTTCTCCAAATGCTCTTCCAGTATTGCTCCATGTCCAGCCTTGGTGGGAGTGCTGTTCTCATATTGATCCCCTGCCACTGAGAGTGCTCCGCATGGTTCAGTGGACAACATCCGGTTTATTCTCCTGGCCTCTATCTCTTTGGTATACTTTTATTAGGTGGTTAGCCAAGACTGGGATTCTTTGCTTGGCAGTCTCTAAGGCCTAAGGTATAGACTGCTTTTTGTTCTTCTTAGGTCCCCCTTTCTTCATCACACCTCCCTGCAGCTCTGCTAGCTGGCTGATGTCCCTCTGTGCGGCCTTAATCTTCTAGTTGTCATTTCCCATGGAGGGTACTGATCCCTAGAACTGTATAAGATCAACAGGACCCTAAGAACCTTCATGAGGAACTCAGTGGGGATGTGGAGAACAACACTAGAGGCCAACTGCAAATCAATTACACGAGTCACCATCAAGTGTGGGATATACCAAGGAGATGCTCTGTCCGCACTGCTGTTCTGCATAGGCCTGAGCCCCCTTAGCCAGATCATCAACAAGACTGGCTACATATACTGACTATGAAGTGGAGCAAAACATCAGCCCCCACCTCTAAATGGATGGCATCAAGCTGTGTACTAGGAGTGAACAAGACATTGATTCACAATGATATCGGAATGTGATTCAGATTGGAGAAGTATAGTGAGATGCTGACAAGGAGAGAGAAGGAAGCCAGAACTGGGGGGATTGCACTACCACAAGGTAACTTTTCAGACATTGAAAACAACTACAAGTACTTTGGACTCACATGAAAAGGCTGCGAGGAGAGCTCCAACAGCCAAGTACCTGCCAAAATTAAGGCCTGTTCTAAAGAGTTGGCTGAATGAGAAGAACAAGATCTGGACAGTCAACACCTTTGCCCTGCCAGTTGTCAGATACCCTGCTGGGATAATAAGCTGGTCAAATGAGGAGATAGAACCCACTGATGTCAAAACAAGAAAGCACAATGCATGAAGGGTTCACCCCAAATCCAGCACCCTGAGAGTGTACGCTAAGCGGAAGGAAGAAGACCGAGGAGTAGTGAGTATCCCTAAATACATCACAAAGATGGTCACAAAGGATCATTTGCTTAGTAAGTAGCTCAGACAGAAAAACCCAAGAAAGAAAAGCGGAAGAACAGGAACCATCATGGAAGGACAGGTCTCTGCACAGCATGTCACACCGGCAGATAAAAGAAGTGGCTGACATAGAGAAATCCTACCAATTGCTGGATAAGGCTGGCCTGACAGACAGCACAGAGGCCCTAATCATGGCAGCACAGGAACAAGCTCTGAGCACAAGATTGATAGAGGCTGGGGTCTACCACACCAGGCAAGACCCCAGGTGCAGGCTGTGCAGAGATGTCCCTGAGACAATCCAGCACATAACAGCAGGGTGCAAGACGCTAGCAGGCAGCGCAGACATGGAATACCATAACCAAGTGACCAGCATAGTATACAGGAACATTTGTGCCGAGTATGACCTGGAAGTCCCGAGGTCAATAAGGGACAAGCATCCATAGGTGGTCAAGGATGACTGTGCTGCAATCCTGTGAGTGTCATGGTCCAGGGACCACTGGATCCTGTGGTTTTGTTAGCTTGTTTGTCTGTCTGTTTTGGGTTTTGATTGTGGGCTTGGTTATGTTTTGCTTTCTAGTTCCTTGTGTTTGAGATTTTACCTCTCTCTGGTGTATCCTGCATTGGGGTCCTCTTTCCTGCCTGCCACACAGCCAATCCATGACAGTGAGACTTTAAGATATAAACAAACTTACTTACATACAAACAAAAGCAGAAAAATTGATTTGCATGCACACCACAGACCTGAAAGGGAAACCCAACAAATTATTTTTTGCTGCTGACCTTTCCTCTTTTCGGATTCTTCTGGATGTGACTTCTGCATTTGATAGAAATGACCATGGTAACCTCATAAACCAGTCTGGGTGTAATCTTATGCATATATCTAGAATATACAGTCATGTTTTGTTCAATGAATAAATATTTAAAAAATGTTTTTTTTTTGCTGTTTTTATTTTCAGAAGCAGAGAAACATACCAAGATCTTAGAGAGGCTTTGGGGTGTAACTCTTCATTTGGCTTCAAGAAATCTTGCATTCAGAGGCAAAACCTCAAATTTGGATGATGTCTATAATGGCAATATTCTTGGAATTCTTGAGCTGTTGGCCCATTATGATCCCCTCTTAAACGAGCACTTAGAAAAAGTAAGACAAAAGAAGAAAGGGTCACTTTAACTCACTACCTAAGTCCAGACATGCAGAATGAGTTAATTGAGCTCTTTGGCAAAACAGTGCTCAACACTATCCTGAAAGAAAGAGAAGATGCAATGTGACTCAACACCAGACATATCTCATACAGAACAGAATGTGCTATTGGTAAGATATGTACATCACGACAAAGAAGACAGTGGTGTTTTGGAAGATAGTTGAGAGGTTTATCAATTCAAAGATTTTCACAAAAAGACAGGCCAGGAAATTTCCAAAATGATTCTAGAAGCGTTGTAGTCCAGTGGCATACCTTTACAAGAATGTAGAGGACAAGGATATGATAATGGAGCAAACATGTCTGGGAAGGTGAAAGGAGTACAAGCTCAGATTTTAAAAGTCAGTCCACTTGCTACATTCTCCCCCTGTGCTTCCCACACCCTCAATCTGGTTGGTATCAATGTCATGCCCAGAGGTTGCAACATTTTTTGACTCTATAAACCGTCTTTATAATCTCTTCAGCGCTAGCCCAGAGCAATGGGCACCCTTGAAAGAAAAGACGGGATGCTCTCTTCATCGTCTCTCTGACACTCGATGGAGTGCCCGCATTGCTGCCACATGAGTTGTGGCAGCTCACTTGCCCCTCCATCCTTGAGGCGCTAGAATGTGTCTTAGCCACCTGCAGTCTGACAAGTGAAGCCAAGTCCGAGGCAAATGGTTTGATCAGTTGTTTCAAGACCTTTGATGCCATCGTCCTTCTTACTGTGTGGGTAAAGATTTTGCAGTGCATTGAAAACCGAAATGTGATTCTTCAGGCAGGAGATATTTCTCTGGATGTTGAGGCTGCAAACATCAAGGCACTGCAAGAGGAAATGCAGGCTCTTTATAATAGATGGGACTCGCTGCTTGCAGAGGCCACCCTAGTAGCACAAGCAATGGATCTCTTTGAAGTGCTACACTTCCGCACCATATATGATGCTACATTTCCAAAAATCTGTCCTCTCTTGAGCTCCTTAATGCCGTCTGGAAGATGCAGCTACAGAGCATTTTTGGGGAACTTTGTATTGCTTTGAGAATTTTCTGCACACTTCCTGTCACAGTAGCAGGGGGTGAACGGGCTTCCAGCAAGTTGAAGCTGTTTAAGAACTACCTGAGATCATCTGGACCATCATCTGAGATCAACAATGGGCCAGAAAATACTGAACAGCCTCGCCATTCTGTCGATTGAAAGCCATTTAGCCAAACAATTGGACTTTACAGATCTTATTACTGACTTTGCAAACAAAAAGACCCGTCAGTGGGCATTTACTGGGATGTAAATTACATCTTTACATCTCGTGTCAGCAAGGCTTTATTTCTTTTTCTGCAAGCTGAAGAACAATTTGACAGTTGACATTTTGTACTATCGCAGGCTCTATTGATAAGATGACATAGGTCTTTGATGTAAAAAGCAGAAACCAGTCAACTTCTTTTTTTCCACATTGAAACAATATTTTTCTGTTCATTTCTACTGTACCTTCTCATTACAAAGGTAATGTAGCTTATTTGATTTGATTCTGAATGTACAGTTGTCTCCTTTTTTCCTGTTCAAGAGTAAATGTTTTTAAATCAAAATTTGCACGAGTGTCAAAATGTTAGTACACAAACCAGATGTAGCCTAATGTTTTAGGTATTTGAGCACAAGTAGGCCAAATGCATCAACACAGGTGGTGAATGAAAGAACCACTCATCAATATAATCTGATCTGATTGTAGCTTAAAACCTAATTTATGCTTTTTTTTAAAAAAAAAAAAAAAAAAACCTTTTTCACCCTTTTTTTTTTGTTCACCTGCCTCGTGTACTGGCATGGATAGGGGCCCACTGACATTGAGAGTGTACAGGGCCCAGAATTTTGCTGCTACGCCCCTGTACATAAATACCAATGTACTTACCTCTGTTTTCTGTTGTCTGAAAAGGCGTTATATCTCACACTGCTCTGTATCCAAACTAGTTAATCCCTCCGAAAAATAACCGCCATCTACTTGTTTGGCACATGGGCATTCAGAGTACGTCACAAAAACACACACCCGACGTGGACGCGCACGCTAGGTAAAATGCGAACCATGGAGACTCAATCACAAATGCACACCGTGGGAGTTAGTGAGTTTCTTCACCAACACTGCAGAAATAACTGACACCAATAGGAGACACTTTTCCAACATTGGAAGTGTATCTAATTACTTATAAACTCCACAGTGTGAAAACAACGACTCTACATACTCGAACTCTGAAAAAGTAACACTCTTGCATTTGCTGTGCACAGCATGTTTTTTGTCCCGTCTCTCTCCACTCAGCCCAACTGGTCTCAGCAGATGACTGTCCCTGTCTGAGCCTGGTTCTGCTGGAGGTTTCTTCCTGTTGAAAGGGAGTTTTTCCTTCCCACTGTCGCCAAAGTGCTTGCTCATAGGGGGTCGTTTTGACTGCTGGGTTTTCTCTGTATTATTGTAGGGTCTTTACCTTACAATATAAAGCACCTTGAGGCAACTGTTTGTTGTGATTTGGTGCTATACAAATAAAACTGAATTGAATTGAATATAGACTGGGTAATGTGTTAGGAATGGAAGGATGCCATATCATCTAAAGGAAATGGACATTATCAACCTACGGA
>JAMQGT020007846.1:10000-13588 GCA_024447675.2 Pterophyllum scalare
AAGGATGGAGAATTCTCAGTGAAATGCCAAATATTGATGAACTCAAACAAGCAGAAGCTGTTGTCATCAAAGCTGTCCAGCATGACGCTTTCAAAAAGACAGTGAAAAACACCAAAGAAGGAAAACAGACAAACACAAAACATGACAGTCTTAAAAAGCTCAATCCAGTGGTGGACAAAGATGGCCTCTTACGTGTCGGTGGACGTCTCTCCTCTGCCAGTCACATTGCCACACTACTTGTAAGACACTTCCACAAAGTGGAATGTCACTTCTCTGGTGGGGAAGGAGCCTGAGCTAGTGCGTGAGGTTGAGAGATACCAGCTAGATATAGTTGGGCTCACCTCAACGCATGGCCTGAGCTCTGGAACCAGTCTCCTGGAGAGGGGCTGGACTCTGTTCCAGTCTGGAGTTGCCCTCTGTGAGAGGCAGTGTGCTGGGTGGGTATTCATGTATCCCCGGCTTGCTGCCTGCACGTCAGAGTTTGTACGTCAGAGCGGGGTACTCGAAGGTGCTCCGTTGGGTAAAGGCCTGCCTGACCTGAATGGGAACAATGTTTTGTTATTGGACTTCTGTGCAAACCAGAGATAACTAACCCATGTTCGAACATAAGGATGTTCTTAAGTGCACATAGCACCAGGATACCCTAAGTCGCAGGTCGATGATCGATTTTGTAATTGTATCACCAGATCTGCGGCTGTATGTTCTGGACACTTGGGTGAAGAGAGGAGCTGAGCTGTGAACTGATCACCACCTGGTGGTGAGTTGAATCAGGTGGCGGGGAAGATGCTGGACAGACCTGGCGCACCTAAACGTGTTGTGAGGGTGCGCTGGGAACACCTGGCAGAAGCCCCAGTCCGTGAGATCTTCAACTCCCACCTCTCGGCAGAACTTCGACAGCATTACCGAGGGAGGGTGAGGACATTGAATGTGAATCGACCATGTTCCACACCTCCACTGTTGAGGCTGCTGCTCAGAGCTGTGGCTGCAAGGTGATTGGTGCCTGTCATGGTGGTAACCCCCGAACCAGATGGTGGTCACCGGAGGTGAAGGGAGCCATCAAGCTGAAGAAGGAGTCCTATCGGGCTTGGTTAGCCTGTGGGACTCCGGAGGCAGCTGACAGGTATTGGCAGGCCAGGCGGAACGCAGCTCGGGAAGTGGCCAAAGCAAAAACTCAGGTGTGGGAGGAGTTCGGTGAGGCTATGGAAAAAGACTTTCAGATGGCATCGAAGTGATTCTGGCAAACTGTCAGGTGACTCATGAGGGGAAAGCTGTGCTCCGCTCACAGGTGGAGTGCTTCTGACTTCAGTTGAGGCTATAGTCGGACTGTGGAAGGACGACTTCTGTAGTGGAAGCGGAGCATGGGGATGAGGGGGATGACTTGCCCATCACCGGGGGCGAGGTCACTGAGGTGGTTAAACAACTCCTTGGTGGCAGGGCCCCTGGGGTGGACGAGACTTGCCCTGAGTTCCTGAAGGCTCCAGGTTGCAGGGCTGTCTTGGTTGACACGCCTCTGCAACATCGCATGGAGATCTGGGGTAGTGCCATTGGATTGGCAGACTGGGGTGGTGGTCCCCATCTCTCAAGAAGGGAGACCGGAGGGTGTGCTCCAACTTCTGGGGGATCACATCCTCAGCCTCCCCGGTAAGATCTATGCCAGGGTGCTGGAAAAGAGGGTCTGCCCATTAAAGCTGCAACCCTCAGATCCAGGAGGAACAATGCTGGTTTCTCGCTCCTGATCTATGGAACACTGGGACCACCTCTTTATCCTCTCAAGGATATTCGAGTGTGCGTAGGAGTTTGCCCAACCGAGTCTACATGTGTTTTATGGACTTGGAGAAGGCATTAGACCGTGTCCCTCGGGGTATCCTGTGGGAGGTCCTGCAGGAGTATGGGGTGTCTGGCCCATTGTTGTGGGCCATTCAGTCTGTGTAGAACCACAGTGAGAACTTGGTCCATATAGCCAGTAATAAGTCTGATTCGTTTCCTGTGAGTGTTGAACTCCATTAGGGCGGCCCTTCTGTCACAGATTCTGTTCATAATTTTAATGGACAAAAGTTCTAGGCGTAGCCAGGTGGCTGAAGGCTTCTTCCTTGGTGGCCTCAGAGTCTCATCTCTGCTCTTTGCAGATGATGTGGTCCTGTTGGCTTCATCAGGTGGTGGCCTCCAGCTCACAGTGGAATGGTTCACAGACGAGTGTGAAGCAGCTGACATGAGAATCAGCAGCTCTAAGTCTTAGACACTAGGATTTCTTCGAATTGGAACTGGAGACACCTGGCTTGTGGCTACAATTCAGGAAGTCTGGGCAGCTTTTGGGCCGTGGTAAGGTTGTTTACCACTCAAACTCAGACTCAGTATACCTGGAGCTGATTGGAGGGATTAGATCTTGGAAAGGTATCTGTTTCTGCACGGCGAAGGATCGAACCAAGAGGATTTGGATGATTGGATTGGATTTTTTGCCTCTGAGAGGTACCAGAAAGACTCAAGGCTGTCAACAAATTAATCAGTACAGCCTGTTCCAAAACAAGTCATAGAATCAGAAATTTGGCTCCCTGGCGACCCACAGTAGCCCGTCCTCCCCTCTCGCCTCTGCTGCCTCCCTTCCATCCCTGACCCTCACCACCTGACTGCTCCCATGCTATGCCATGTGCTTCTTGCACTATCACAATGGTTTTTGTAACCTTATACTGTGTATGTGTATGTGTGTATGTATAGAAAGTATGAGATCATTTTTTCCCTCACTTATCCTTATATGTTTTCGCTAGTGTTTCCGTCTTTTTAATGGCAGCGCCTATAGAAGGGGGTGGCATGGCCACAGTTCACCTATCTCCCCATGTTTGTTTGTTTGTCTTCCTGGATGGGTGTTCTGTTAACTGCAGTTTCCCCATTGTGGGATTAATAAAGTATCATTCAAATTAAATTAGATAAAAAGTCTGAGAAATCAGACAGAAACTCTGAGTAAGGACCAGGTGGACGATAAATAATAACAAATAAAACAGGTTTCTGAATTTTCCAATTAGGGTGGACAAGACTAAGACTCAGGCTTTCAAAAGAATTAAAACTCTGTCTGGGTCTTTGATTAATTACTATGCTGGAATTGAAGATTGCTGCTACTCCTCCTCCTCAACCTGTGCTTCGAGCATTCTGACAGTTAGTGTGACTCGGGGGTGTTGATTCATTTAAACTAACATAGTCATCCTGCTGTAACCAGGTTTCTGTAAGGCACAATAAATCAGTATGTTGATCAATTGTTAAATCATTTACTAACAGGGACTTGGAAGAGAGAGACCTAATATTTAATAATCCACATTTAATTGTTTTATTTTTGGTGCAGTTGATAAAGCTATATTATTTATCATTTTTGAATTTTTATGTTTAAATAGTTTTCTGCTGATTTTAGGTTTGTTTTTTTGGTTGTCTGGGAGCAGGCACCGTCTCTATGGGGATGGGGTTTTGGGGGGATGGCAGGAGGAGAGAAGCTGCAGAGAGGCGTGTAAGACTGCAACTCTGCTTCCTGGTCTCAACCCTGGGTAGTCAGGTTTTAGGAAGGTTGATAAATTTGGCCAGATTTGTGAACAGCAGTCTTCAGTT
>JAMQGT020007848.1:0-63307 GCA_024447675.2 Pterophyllum scalare
ATGTTATGTGTAACCTACTTGGTTCAGTTACGTATTGCTGACACAGATAAAGTCATATATATATATATATATATATATATATATATATATATATATACACACACACACACACACACACACACAGAGAGAGAGCTCACAAACAATTTATGAGTTAACAAAAACAAAACATAAAAACATATCGCTTGGAGCACCGCCCACTACAAAGCTCAAATACATCTCTACTTTGAATGAACATTGCTATAGCAACAGCTGAGAGGGTGGTTTAAATATTCAATGTGCGTGGCTAAATATACTCAAGCTCTGCAGTTAGAGAAGCTGTCTGAGCCGAAAATACAGCAGGATGGTGATGTGACAGACAATACGTCACAACCTATCTGGACTCTGTTTTTGCACATTTCATGAAGTGATGTGTTATTTTCTCAACACAAACAGTTGTCATTTAAAAACTGATTATTAATGTTGCATATAATAACTGCAGTCATTTTTAATGCACAGAACATTTTTCAGAGGCTTAAATGTAACTAAAAACCCCCAAATCTGTTTTGTGTACACGTGTGGCCTATTTCTTTTTTCATTAAGCAGTTAAGAGGTCTGGAGATGATTCCAAGAGTGACACTCACAACTGCAAGCTGCATGCAATCAAAGGCAATGTCAACAAAAACATGAAATAAGCCATCCTATGAGGTAAGAGGTATGAGGTCAGAGTAATTCCATCATGGTTTATTTTAACTCTTTGAATTAAAAGTCTGCACTTCAGTTGCATCTGTTGCATCGTAAGTGGATACATAGTTAAAAAAACAAACAAAAAACAACACATAATAGGGATTATTTATTACTTTGATCTTTTGGTTCTGAGCAGTAACTTGGAATGACTTGAAGTCTATAAAGGATCACAAATAGATCATAGATCATAAAAAGACTTGATTTGTTAAATCAAGTCTTTTTAGTAACAATAACAGTAACAATTTTCGGTGCAATTTTATCATTTTGCCCACTTAAAAAAAAAAAAAATCACAACAGACAGACAAATGACTTAAAGGTCTTAATCACACAAGATCACGACATGTCAGTCATTCACACTAGGTCAAGTTCTTACGTACATAGTGAAAGAAAAAAAGAAAAGAAAGAAAAACAAGCTTGCTGTTTGCACCACTTTGTTACAGTCTTTTCTTTAAATAAGCTCTAAAGCTCTAAATCCAACTGGCTCAAGCTGTCCAAATGCTCAACTTCACAATAGAGCAGAGTTCCGGGCCTTTCCATGGGCCCCACTTGTTTTCACAGTTCTGCTGACCCTGGAAAATACCCATCTGGCATCAGTCCTTCGGCTCTGCTAGCTTTGAAAGGACCATGAAGTGCACCATGATTGCTAACAACCAGTGAACATGCGCTCCTAGGAATGCGCGCATACAGCACACAGAAGCAGAAGTAAACATGGGCATGCGCGTGGACACAGAGCATGCATGCCCACGTATTGCAGAGGTACGTCACAGCTCACTTTGTCTTGCCGAACAGAAAAAATAGCAACATCACACACGTAATCTACAAAATAATACATAGTAAACCACTTCACTATTTAAATATGCCTGTGAACTGCTCAGATTACATAACCCATTCTACCCCTCCCATCCCTTCTTTCGACATACGCACAGCGGCGCTAACCCATGCACACGCCCTCACACATGCATCACAGTGTCTGCCATACCCCTGATGAAAGACACGACCCCTCAACACCTCGCCGTAGCAGCCCTCGAGGCAGTGACAGCAGCTCGCTGGCCACCGTCACACACTCAAACACCACCATGTCTTTGTAGGCAGCCCCCAATAATGAGCTGTTCATCCAGTGGATCATCCCATGAACTGCACACTGCACTTTTCCCCTCTCTCCGTGTAAAAGAAGAAAGGTAGCTGGACAGATACATGGTGAGAGAGAGAGAGAGAGAGAGAGAGAGAGAGAGAGAGAGAGAGAGAGCGAGAGAGAGAGAGAGAGAGAGCAATGGAAGAAGCAGGGAGGGAGATTTTCTTCAGCAGGCTTAGGGCCACTGATCTTTCCCAGCCAGCTCTGATCTCCTAATAACCAGCTTACATTGCCCTTAACACCACCTGCCAAAGAAGACGCACTGGTGGTCTGAGGTGCAGCTCTGACCCTCCTAGGATTCTCCTTCTAAATAGAATGTGTTGATCCAAGCCGGGAAACTCATCATTATGCAGGCTCTGTGTAGGTCTGTCTGAATGCAGGCAGGTATGCAGGCAGTTGTTCCCAGAACTAACCTGCTTGTAGCCATGTAGAGAGCCACTTCACAGCGATCAGCCCCTTTCAAATGGCTTCATTCATGCAGCGGGAGCTTCGGGTGAGGAAAAGGAAGAGGGAGAGAGGAGGTGGATGAAGAGAGGGGGATGAGGGATAAAGGGGAGGAGGGTGGATGAGTTCCGGAGCATGCCAGGAGGATGAGATGTAAAGAAGGAGGAAACAGACGTGGCAGAGCGAGATAAAAAGAACATATTTTTCCCAACAGATGGAGAGAAGTCACCGAAGCCTGATATCAGACCTCGTTTTCCCCTTTCTGTCATTTACTTGCTTCTCCTTCGTCAAATGCAGCCTGATAAGCTCCCGTTCTCTCTTAGCAACCTGCACTTTTCCATTCCCCCCTTTTCTTCCTCCGCTCTTCCAGCCATTGGATCATCTGTCTGCTTACTGCCTCCCCTAGTATCCAAGCAAAGGCTCTTCTCTCGCGATTGCTGCTGCTGGTTCACAGAATTTCACGGCTGCAGACTGACAATAGATAGGAGAGACTGAAAGAGAACGTGCAAGCCACGGTAGAGAGAGAGCGGGTGAGAGACAGAGACAGAGCTAATGAGGAAAGAGATGGCTTTCACTTTGCATTCCACTTCTACCCAGTGCTGGTGCACTGAGCCTGCTTCTTCCTCAATTATTCATGTGTTTCATGAATTGGAGGGGCTGACATCACCGGCATTCAGGTCACTTTACACTGGAAGCTCCTTCAAAATCACATAACAAGCCACCCATTTCCCTGTGGAAAACAAATTTCATGTTTCACAGACACACATAGCCACAATCTTTTTCTTTGATACTAGAAATAACGAAAAAGTTATGACTATTGACACTCATTATCCTGTACATGTCCAACAAATATTTAGGATTAACCTATGATTCATCAGACTTTATAGCTCCTAAAGAATTCTTTGTTTCTACTTTGTCTAATGAGTCAATAAATGAAGAAAAAATGAAAAAAATGTAATATTAATATAATAATATTATATAATATTGGCATCCTTTTTTAATGCAGATATTAAATGCAGTTCACATGGCATTATGATGCAAGTCATTTCTGTTATAGTGTGAAGCACTTCCTGAACTTGATTGCACCTCTGATTGCTTTGCATTTTAAAGAGTGCAGCAATTATCAAACATGCCCCTGAATATAAAAGGCAATGGCGATTTAAACTTCAGATGAACCTATAATACTTTCCCCTTAAGGAGTAAAGGCACATTATTTTTATGGACAGTTGCAGTATACTTTAACAATGTTTTATTAATGCATACTTAAGCTCCAATTATAGAACATAAACATGCACAGTTGCACAAATTTGGTATTTTATTTTATGAATGTTTGAGTCATAAAAGTGATGTCAGAGGATGTGATGGATTTCACATCTCACAGTAGGAAAAGCGTATTTGTAAAAGTAACAAAATAAACCATGCTTAAGTTCCACTAAGCTGTGTGCACTGATGTCTCATAGTCACACTTGTTCCATTTTCAAGTGGCCATTTTTGCCACTGCTATGGGGTGCCACAGCATTTATGTTTATTCCATGTTTTCATATGTAGAAGGGTGCAGTCTCATCTTTTTATGTAAGTCTGATGCCTCCCATAGGCCTGCTGCTACTGTGGCTCAGAACCTCGACTCACAAATCAGTCACAGGCTTAAAGTTTTTTAAGCCTGTTTCAATTGTGCTTTGTTATAAAAACTAAATGCAACAATCTTAGATTAATGTTTGCTCTTCCTTCCTCTGCTTAGCATAAAAAAAGTATCAATATGTTGGCCTTTGTTTTCCAATTTCTAGTGTGTATATAAATGTGAAGCAGAAGCATAGAAAAATCACATTCATATTTACTAGTTCAAGCATCATATTTAACTATATATATATATATATATATATATATATATATATATGATTTACTTCCAATAGCACACTGTTGTGTGTGTCATCATAATAACCCTAGAAAAACAGGAACCTTCCATATGCACATGCCAGGAATTTTAAGGTAATGAATTCACATTCACATCCATTCACACATGCAGGTTACCACAACCAGTAATCACCTCTGTGTCTCTAAAAAGAAGCAAACTGAACCTTTAGCCACACTGATGGAAAGACTTGACCTTGGGGCTGCAGCATTGCTGGCTGCCTCTGTGGGAGAACTCAGCGGAGCTGTGCTGTGGAACAAAGGGAGCTGGTCCACTGAGCTGGACTACTGTGTGCCGAGATAAGCCGGCCCAGCCTCACACCAACAAGTGACCTACTTAGAGAACCTCTGTTCTCATTGTTGTTAAACCCAGGGGATACACCGTGGTCAAATTGACCACACACTCACAGACATGGTATGGAATGAACAGCCATGTCTACATAGCTGCTGCTCTGCATAATTTGATTGACAGATTAAAAAAAATTGCTTTTGATTTGATTTCTTCCAATTAATTATGCTGAAGATGTACACAAAACACACCCCAAACGTTAAAAACTCCTATGATTTTCTCCATCTTTTTGAGAGGAAGGCGTGCTGTTTACAGAGTTGCCATGACAACACCAATGTGACAAAGCCTTGCTGGGTCGGAAATGTCTGTCAGCCCAACTGTGTCAGCCGTGCAGTTACCATGGCAGCCCGTCAAGCCATTCATGTGCATCGCCACTTGAAATGTTCCCAAGTAGAGGGAGAAGGAGAGAGCTGGAGGGTGGTGTGTTTGTGAGTCAGTAAGGGGGGATGCTGATGCATTAAGTATTGAAACACACAATTAGCCATCTACAAAGCCTTTAGAGTTTAAGCTGATGCTTGGTGTCTCCATTTTTTAACCAAAGAAAGAGAGACTGACAACACGTTCTGCACCAACATACAGTGTGTCCACGCAGTAAAAAAACATATGCTGGGCATAATATAGGTCATTACCTTTCCTAAAACTATTTAAATCTATTCCCACATGCATAACTTTAGTCCCAGGCTTAATTAAAATGCTTAATTATCCTCTCTGTGTGACAACCTAACATAGGCAGGCCGGTAACAATTTTTGAGTTCTCATTGAAGCTGTCACCTCTGGGTACAAGAACCTGTTTTAAAAGCTGATACAATTAAACATGCTGAATTATATTCCAAACCACAGCTTGATGAAGTAATTTGAGAACTCAAGGTGTCAAAGAGGGACAGGAAGGGATGGAAAAGTGGCAACCGGATTAGGCCCCTGTAGGACACTTTGTCCCAGTGGGACATGGCAAAGCCACTGCCATCTGCAAGGGATACAGAGGCGGAAGGAAGCAGGCTGGGTGACAATGCACTGGGCAGGAGGGGGAGGGTGAGGGGAGCAAAGATAGAGAAACAAAGTGAATTAAGGAAATGTATGGGTCAAAATAGTTTTAAATTTTTAAAGTCAAATAAGTTACAAGTGTTACTATGACATGGTTTGTAATATGTATTAAATCTTTTGATGAGAATAATAGGAAAAAGCCTGGTGTTAACTTGCTGCTATGCTGCACTTCTATCCTAATATTAAGATGATGTGAGTATTTGATTAGTCTGTCTAACAGAAATCTGAGGTTAATAATCAATGACTGCCAATTCTTCAAGCAACAGTTCCCAACATCCAGTGTTATGATCTCAAATGTGAGAATCTATATATGGAAAAAGAAAGAAAAAGCTGATTTCATATTGCTAGAAGTGCATTTATTAGAGACAAACTTCTTCTGTCTATATATTTTCATCCTTTTCTGTGCTATAAGTTAACTTCAAGTTTGTATTTGAGACAATTAGCATTAAAAATAAGCTCTGCAGTTCCCCAAAAGCTATGTCTGAATTGGTGCACACATGTATGTATAAATAAATGCAAAATACAATATCAGTACTGTTATCTCCATTGCATGAATATTGACTTGTTTGTCAAGGATTCTTATATCAGACATACTAGTGACTGGATATCTCCTTGATGATATCAAAAGTTCTGCTCCTCTTAGAGACACTAATATGCATCACCTCAAAATCACTGTGGATTATGCATCTATTTATTGAGCTACCACTATTTGTGTATATTTGTGTGTGTGTGTGTGTGTGTGTGTGTTATATATATATATATATATATATATATATATATATATATATATATATATATATATATATATATATATATATATGTATAAGCACAGTTGTGCTTTCTTTGGATTAATTCACGTGACCAAACTTCCTGGTCTTCCGACTTAGGTAGCCTGAGCCCTGAACTGCCAATGCAGACATTATTCGCATATCACTAAGTGCTGTTATGTAAGTGTCTCTGCCTTTTTTCATTGACTTTGTGAATCAATAATTTTGGCTTCGTCAATCATATCCACTCACTCTGCAGACAGAGAAAAAATCTGGCAGCATCAGATGCAGCCTGGGGAGCAGTACAGAGTATAATCAGTGATGACAAATGGCTTGTGGGAAGGATGCAGTAATAAAATAAGTAAACAGAGGATGGGGGTCAAAAGAGAGAAGGGAAGAGAGAGTTAATAAGCTGAGGCCAGACAGGAAAGCCTTCTGCAGTTTCTCTACACTGTGGAGCCTCTCTTATAAACTGGGAAGTCCACCTTGTCTGAAGGTGCAGTGCTCTATTTCTACACTGTAAACCCAGATTTTGATTTGACTGAAAAATATTGAGTTCATATTACTTAAAATTGCCTAATATGTGGACATTACTTGTTAACAGCTAGAATAACGTCTAGAAGGTCTGGGTTCGATTTCCACCTTTCATGTTCTCCCCATGTCTGCATGGGTTTCCTCCCACAGTCCAAAGACATGTAGTTACTGGGGTTAGGTTAATGGGTCATTCTAATGGTTGTCCCCCATTCGTTTTCTATGCAAGGGGTTTAATAATCATGTCTGATGCCTATAAAAGCTCTCAAGGACCAGCTGGACAACCAGCAGTTCACATGAAGGTGCAGTCTTTTGCTTCTTGCTCTCTATGCATATACCGTATTAAATTAAATGTTCTCTGTACAGAGGCCTGGGAGCTACAATTTTCAAGTCATCCTAAAATAGCCCAGAGAGCTTAGCACTGGATATTAAATGCCGAAGGCTTTGGATTCTATGCATGCATGCGAAGATCTAAAGCATCCATGCAAATGTTTTGCTGGATGCAAGTATCCTAATATCCCTGCCGCTTTGTTTCTGTGTATGACAGCTTTGTATGCAAACACAGCAAATATATGATGATAATTGAGGTCGTGACAGAGCTCTGTACTGCAGCCTCAGAGGGCAATACAAACCAAAGTCATGGATGGAAGACTCGCCAATGTCATTTGCTCCGCTGTTGTCCGAGCATGACATGAAGATGGGGAAGCACATCCATTCACCCCCAGTGATCGGTAATGATGCTGAAGACAGTGGAGCTGAGCAACTAAATAGACATGTTTGAGGTGAAGCAAAACACACACGTTTCTGTATGCAAGCCTGCACTCATAGTCTGTCCAACTGTCCTGCAGCAACAACTGGCTTGTGCCACGTGCAGTGAGTAAGCTCCAGCGTTAGCCTGCTGTCAATGCCTTGTTGCTACAGCTGCTGCAGTTGGCTGTATGTGCACATCTGCGTGTGAGTGCATGCATGTGTTATTTGTGTGAAGATTTAAGTCACGTGAAATGTCATACCAAGAGCAAACATCCATACACTGTGGACATTGCCAAATCCTGAGCAATCTCCCTCCTTATCCCCCTTTCTCACACACACAAACATGTGCACACACATTCTCACTTTCTTCTTGCCTATTTCTTGTCACCCGCTAAGCAAGTAATGCTGAAAAACAAAGCAAAGCAAAGCAAAACGAAACAAAGACAAACCACGTTGACATCAACAAACATCAGACTTCTTCAATACGTTGATGATTACAGATATATCCAGTGGAGATTAACAAGCACTGTATGTCCAGTGTACCAGTGCTGGTTTATAACCTTAATAACAAATGCAGTGACAGAAGTATGGAATGACCTGTAGGTCACACTTTTGTCTACATACAGTAGCAGACTGCCTCTTGAAGAATAGAGAATAGTGTAATAAACACTGACAGCAGTGAGTTTAGCGCTAGATTCTCCCAGTGATAAATCTAAAGTAGGCTACAGATCATAAACACACACATTCTCGATTACAAGATAAAAGCATATAGCATGTAGATATATTTATACACTACAATAAAAGGGCTTGCACACTAGCCAGCCAAACACGTCACTTCAGTGTGTAGAACTATGGGTTGCTAACAGATGGCCATTTAATATAAAGTAAGCTAAGCTGTCAGGATAGTGCAAACAGATTAAAAGAGGACAGACCCAGGTTTAACAGTGTTTCTACCCTGTGCAATGACAGAAGCCCTGGAGTCAGGAGGCATATTATTATTACTACTATTTTATTTTACCAGGCTTTCCCAGTGAAACCACAGAGGACCACCTCTCTCTTTTACAAGCGAGACCTAGCTAATATAGCAGACATAAAAACTCAAAACATCTCAAAAATACTACAAATACAAGATAAAATGTACATCTCAATAAATACACAATATAAAATACCAATAACATAAAACATTAAGTAGCTTCTTGAAAGCCACATCCACTGCATTCCTTATTATGCTTGTTCTTGTTGCATATTTAAATGTAGGTCTTTCTGCACATGTACACAAACAGGAAGACACACTGACTGACATGCATATATAGGAATGCATGCACTCAATCTGATTCTTAATTTATGACTGCCTAAGAGGAAAATTTCATAGCTACTGTCTGCAGTTTGAAATGACTGGGGGTTTATGTGATATATTTGAAATGCATTAAAAAAAATAAGGAGAGCAGAGAAGAGATGAAAAAGAGAAGGACGTTGGAAAACACAGAGAGAGACGTTAGGAAAAAGAAGAGGTCCTGCAGGAAAAAGAAGTCCTCATGAAAGTGAGAAGGAAGGAAGGAAGGAAGTAAGGAAGGAAGGAAGCAGGACGCACGTTGCTGAAACTGCTCCCCCTCTAGTTTTTTTCTTCCTGCAGTGTGCCGTAATTCGTCTCTAAAAATATCAAGCAAGAGGAGGAGGAGGAGCATAAACAAACACAGGGGGAGGAGAGGATAAAAGGAGGGACGATAGAAAAGTGCACAGGGAGTGCACACTATAGCAAAACAGGTTAAAAAAGAAAGTGAGAGTAGGGACACTTGCTGGTGGTGAATCTGTGTGTCCATGTGAGATAAGAAGGGAGCAGGAAAACAAGCAGTGAGGAAAACAAGCAGTGAGGAAGACAAGCGCGAAAGCCGGGGAGAGACGGAGGGAGCATGTGCCTGCTCTTTTCCAGGCAGCCACGTGAGTGCTTCTCCTCAGCTGCTCCCTTCACACTGAGCCAGCCAGAGGGGAGCAGAGCAGGGTCGCTATAGTCACAGCGGAAAAAACACGCTACACCACACTGGCCCCACTAGATGTACACATTCTGGTCACAGCGTACTGATCCTGATCTATCCCTCATTAAATACCGGTTTCTAGTGATTTACATAACCATGTAGAAATATACAGGTATTAGACAGATGGATATGTGCTTGATTTTAAAAGCACAGTTATATATGACTGTCCATCAAGCCCTGCTAAAAGAATATGTCATCTTAGGATGACATATGCCATTAAAGCCACAGACGATATCAGAAAATAGCCTCAGACATCTAGACCCTGGACTGAGTTGTGCTTTCCAATCACGACAACCTCAAAGTTATTTGGTAAAAAAAAAGGGTTCCATTTCAAATCCACACATTCATTGCCACATCTCTCTGTCTTTTCTTACCAGGCGAGCTTGAAGCCTTTCATTAGTACAGCGAGGAGTGTCTGATGTCCATAGCATGTTGTGGGCACTGGGCTGCCCGTTCACACCGCCGCATGCTGACTGACAGCCTGCCAGTGCCTCACCTCCCATACACAGAGTAGGAGAGATGCACAAGGAGAAGAAGGGAAGAGTGGATGCACAGACTGATGGATGGTAGGGAACCAAAGTCTGGACGGATGATCCTCAGCTTTTTCCAACCTCGCTGCTACATTCCCTCGCTTGGATCAAGATGCCGCAGTGCTGAGCACTTGTGCCAGAAATTCACACCTCCCTGGGGTTCTTCAGTTTTCCCAAAAGAGAAGGAGGTGACCTGCACTGCAACATTCGCAAAGCAAGCTGCAGCATGCAGCAGAAGCAGGAGGGCTAGTAATTTCAAATAAATGCCAACATGGCTAATTACTGCTCCTTTTTTATGCCCTGGTCCCCATTCTATCAGGCTCTCGCACTGTCACTTCAAGCTTCTGTTTGCTCACTCAAACTCTCTCTGCCTCAGCTTCAGCCTTCGCTGCGGATGAAAGCTGCACTTGCTGTGCTCACTGTGAGCAGGCGCGGGATCTCTACCCTCCCTCCCTCCCTCCTGTTCTCTCTGTCCTTTTCCCTAGATGGCTCTCTTTCTCTATTTCTCTCCAAGATAAGCATAACTAGACCAGCATAGAGGACGAGAGCAGGGTGGTTAGGCTCCAACCATAACATCCCCTTTGCATTGACCCTCATGCTACCTCCAACCATATGAGAATAATCTTAGGTGATGAGAGCTGCTGCAATTTTTTCCTCTCTTATTCGACTCCAGCCTTGATCTGTGTCAGCAGCTAACCCTGCTAATCTCTTAATATATTGAGTGTAGTGGGATACTTGAGTTTATAGCTATGTGGTCTGCACACATGATGTATCACATGGACTTCATGGTGACTCAGTTTGCTTAGTTGGCTACTGAGTGTTTTATAACTGCAATAACCTGACTTTAAATCAAACTTTGTCCTAATTGGGGGCAGATAGGTGTGTGCGCTAGCTTCTGGAGTCTGTCAGCAGTAACTATCCAATCAGCAAATGATGGGAACATTACCAGATCAAACCTTTATGCATAGCCAGTGAGTGGAATACACCTTTATTCTAGTTTTCCAATGGATTTCTCCCTTTTTCAATACACTGGAGACAAGTGCAGTGTTTGACATTCATTATACCTACCCACTGCATTTGAGCAGCAGCTTCTACTGAGGTAAAGCAACGAACCACCCACAGAACTACAGTGTATTGTAATTGTTGTAATTGTATATTGTAAGCAGTAGTAATAGTTATGGGAATTTATGATTATCATTGCATTTGCTAATTATTTTTTGGACATTGGTGTGTGGAGGTAGAACAGCAAAAACTCTTAATCAATTTATCAATAAAACTTTGGGTTTCCCTTCCAAAATATATATCATTACTATGGTCCCCTTAGCCTTAGTTCATGCATATCTTTTTTTCTTTAGGCTCTAATGAAATAAAAAAAAAAAGACTCAAAGAAGCAAAAACCTTGTAAACTAATTTCAAATGAGTATTTCATGCTTTAAACCATTGTCGCCCACTGACCACAAAAGTAGTTACTTAATCCCTTCCCTATGCCACTTCAGGCCACAGGGGTCAGAGAGCAGTCGATCATTCACTTTAATAAAAGCTGTCATCAAAAACAATGGCCGACTTGACCACAGGCACTGGGTCAGAGTGCAGCACATTCTTTCTGTTTAATCTTCTTAAAGCACTGCAAATGAATTACACGTCATTAGGGGTGACTAATACATAACAGATGCAACACACACACACATGTTCTGAAGATCTAGAGCCCTTACTTTACTAAAAAAAAAAAGAAAAAAAGAAAAGTTTGTGTATCAGTGATTTCTTTTACTGATATTTTTCTCTTGTTGTTTGATTACATTTATTTTATGATGGCTACCTATGGGGAAAGCACTTTGTAGGCAGTTTTATTAAAGGAAAGTGTAACGTTATTATTGTTATTGAGCTTATCCAGCTGAGGCACTGACCTTCAATCACTCACTTTGCTTTCTCCAGTGCTGATGTTGCCAAGAGTGAGTACATTACTGAATGAAAAAGATAATAGGACAAAGACTTGAGCACTCTGTCTGGCAGTAACATGTCCCAGTCACTAACAGTAGGCCAAAGACATGTTAACAATTCTAAATCAACACAAAACTATGCACACAGCAAGCTTCTGTGTTGCTATAATGCTGTGTATGTGACATTAAGTTATGCCCAAAGTAAATAGTAAATAGTTATGCCCAAAGGCATAACAACTCATCTATTTACATCAATGCAATCATGTTCTGAACTATAACAAATCAGAATTTATATGTAGGAGAGACTGAACGCCATCATAATCACATCTACTCAGAGTATTTGAGGCTGGAACTTAGAGTAGCTGGATATTGAGTATTTGGGAAGAGACACTGATGAGCCAACTTACCCTTCATAACAACCAGAAGGGCTCATGTGTTAAATTGTATGAAGGCTTAAACCAATTAACCTTTACCTCATTACTGATCTCTCAACTATGTTTGTAGTGATGTGTGGTTAACTACCAGCCCATCCAAGAAGTCTGCACTCAATTTTTGGTGAGTGACGCTTAGTATTTCATATGTTACTTAGCACTACTTAGCAGGTATCTGTGTCTGTATGATGCACCCACACACAGCCTTTGGATGCAGCTTGCTCACTGATGAGTTTGTGAATGGTACTTAGTCGCTATATGTTATTCTACAGCAATCTGGCAGATACAATCTAATGTCTATATGTGTGTATAAATACATTACTTTGCACATTTGAGCATGTCTTATCTGGGAGAATTGCGAAGTGTGCTCCATGTTTCAAAGAGGCAATCAATAGATGGCAGCTGCTCACTCTTAAAAGCCCTTCAGACCACACTGTGATTACTTGTATCATGAAAAACTCTACGACAACACTCAGTGAGCACAACTTCCATCTCTTCACCAGGAGAAGCCAAGAGCAGACAGAAGGACACCCTCTTTGTCTATTGTTAGCCAGCATTGTCTCTCTCCACCAGCTAATGTCAATGTGGCAGGAGTGTTGGGAAAAGGGAGAAAAGGAAAGAAAGGAAAAGAGAGAAAGAAGTGAGGTGAGAGCACTCTAATCCCTCTCCCTTGCTGAAGCTGTGAGAGCTTGAATTTCATTCAAGTAAGATCTTACACGGTGTCCATATGGTGTCCACCTTATCTCAGCTTGCTAAAAAAAAAAGAAAAACCTGTGGTCACATTGTATCTTGCACCTTGATGATGTAAATATATCTCATGTAAGATTAGTGGTGGTCATGATTTTTTTGGGCAATTCCAGGGAGCCTGCACATATTAGTGAGTGAGATATCACCTGCAGAGGCTTTCACTCTTTAATGAAAGCAGAGCATGATGACCCAGCTTTCTCAGCTAATAAAACTGCTGCAACAAGAAGCATGCATTGTTAATTTCTGTCATTATCATCAGATGGGTCACTGCGACATTTTATTAGTTCTGTAAAAAAAAAAAAAGGAAAAAAAGTCCAGTCACATTTAAGAAATTTAGCGTTAAAGCACGTGCTGTCAAAAAATGAAACAGAAATGAATATTTAATTTATGAATTAAGTTTTAAAGAAGAAGGCCCACCGCAAGGATGGCTTTGGAATACATTTTGGTTGGTCAAATTAAACATATCAGGTGGACACAATAAACAGACACCATGCCTGAAAGATGATCTCACATAACAAAGTCAGTTTATGTGAAGTCTGATGTTCTGTTGCTTTTGAAAACTTTGTTGATTTCTGTATACCACAGGTTTCTTGAATCTCTCTGGTTGTGTGTATCTGCAGTTTGAATCTTGTCAGGGTTATGCCCAGAAGCAGCAGGCAGAGTGGTGCTGAAAGGACAGCTCCTCTAGTGAAGAGTCAGTGAGGTGTTTCCCTCACAGATGCCACCTGCTGGTCACTGAGAGCAATCTACTATAGGAAAATATTACGTTCAGATAATCATAAAAGTGGGATCAGGGAAAATGATATACTGTCATGTTAAACCTCACTGAACTATACCCACTTGTCCTGATTGTTATACTATATCTTCACTACTCCCCATTTTGCCAAAGAGATGAAAAGGATATATATTTACACTCATACTGTACTCTATCAAGTGAGCCTGACAGATAGTAGTTCCTTGTAAGTCTGCAAAACACGGGTCATGTGATTTCCTGGTGTCTTTTTTAGCATGCCTTGAACCATAATCTGGCCCAGAGATTTTTCATTTATATCTAAGAATAGCATTGGCAGATAATCTGGATTAATCCCTCTACACTGCTTTGTGGGATTGGATGGTGTGGTGAGCTTGACTCACCCATTCTGCCCGCTGGGCATTTCTTACTCTGAAACCCAGCATGGATTACTCTTGCACTGGTTTCTGTCAATATGGATGACCCTCATAGATTCATCTTCACTCTCTGATCAGATTGGGGAAACTGGTGGTCATGTGACTGGCTGGCAGTTTGGTTATTGATGAAATGACCATGTTGGACAATCTGAGTTCTCAAGGTCACAGTGTGGCGAGAGAGAGCTTTTTTTTTTTACAGCCTGTAAACACAGGCATGAGTGCACATTAATTATCTTTCTTTATAGTACACTTTAGAATGCCCAAGTAATTTTTTTTTTTTACATAAAGCACAACACAAACAGACAACATACAAAATATCAAAGCATTAGGTCTGGAATAAGATAAAACTAATCTAGTGAAAAATAGAAAAAGATTTAAAAAAGCCAGTGTATGAGCTTAAACAGTACTAAATGGTCATGATTATAACATGAAGAGGAACGAGTAAAATTAATCAACAGAATAAATTTGCAATAGGAGTGATGTCCCGGACAAAAAATCTATGAAGATGATGCAGTGATAAAAAGGTTGACATGCACGATTAACACAAGCAACAGATAAGCCAGGGACACAGGCAACGTCTCACAGTAAGAATAAGGCTGAACAGATGCAAACATGGGACAACAATACACAACAAACATCAGCTCAGGAGGGCTTGGCAAATTTAATATTCTGTTGAAAACACACGCAGCAGGCATCACGCCGAGGACACAAGAGACAATATGCAGCGAGACACCGACAAACATAAAAGCGGTACAGGAGGGAAGGAGGAGGAAAGACAGAATGATGCAATGGTAAAATACACATTATGTTTAATGGCAAAATCAAGCAACACTGCAAGGGATAGTCATCATATTCAATATTAGGTTGTCCCACAAAGTGATAAAGTGAAGCACAGATGGCCTTCTGCCTGCTTGGCACGTGTGCCATGAATAAAAGAACAAAGTACTGCACGTGCTGACATTAAAGCACTCTTTTAAAAAACAGTCTTCCATTTCCTGTTTCTGCTGCAACAAGCAGGATGGAAATGGGCCGATATTGCTTTTTAAACCATTCTGCAAAACACACATCTACAATTACTAAACAAAGAAGTGAAAAGGAGGAGAATAAGACAGAGGAGAGGAATGGTGGAAAAATTGGATTTTGGGATTAATAACCTAAACTATAATGTGGGTATAGGCTTCAGGGTTCAATAAACAACAGACTATATACAGTAACATGGTAGCTGGAGTTTGGTGGAGCTGTAGTTTTCTTTTACTAATAATATTATTAAATAATTAATTAGTAGTAGCAGTATAAGTAGTATTAATTTTAAAGACTTAAATTTCCTAAGTGTTCCAGGCCTTCCTTTTATTGTACTCATGGTCTGGTCTGAGGCACTTCTGAATTTGTTTGTAAAGTACGACAGTACAAAAATACTGATAAATCACTGATTTGTGCGTGAAATGCTTTTATACGCACAGTGTGTACATGAAGTGTGTAAATGAGGCCTGTTGTACTTTGTTTTTCATGAATTTTTCATAAAAATAATTGATTCCACCTCTGGTAAGACATGCTCTGTCCTCCACTCACACTGTTATTGTGAGTAGAGGACATCTGATGCTGTTGAAGACTCCCTCCCATCAGTAAAATTTATATATATTTTCTCAAGTTATTACTTGTGAGATATTGTGTGTTTTAAACATCTTTAAATTGCAAAATGTCACTTACAATAAAGTACCAGTCAAAAGTCTCATTCTGTGATTTTTTTTTCATTATTTAAACATTGTCTGCATTGTAGATAATACAAAATTATCCACACTTTGAAGAAATACATACGGAATTATTTAGTAAACAGTGTTACACAAACCAGAATATGTTACATATTTTAGATTCTTCAAAGTAGGCACCTCTTGCTTAGATGACAGCTTTGCACATCTTGGCATTTTCTTAGTCAGCTTTATGAGGTACTCACCTGGAATGGTGTTCAGTTAACAGTGAATAGCGCTATTTGAATAATGTTCTAATCCATATTATGGCAAAAACTACTCAACTAAGTAAAGAGAAACAGTTCATTATTAATTTAAGAAAGAAGGTCAGTCAATCCAAAAATTTTCAAGAATTTTCATAAAATCCTCAAGTGCAGTTGCAAAGGCCATCAAACATTATGATGAAACTGACTCTCATCAGGACCGCCCCAGGACAGGAAAGCCCAAGAGTTGCCTCTGTTGCACAGGATACTGTAAGTTCATCAGAGTTACCAGCCTCAGAAACTGCAGGTTAACAGCACCCCAGATAAGAGGTGGAGGAGGTAGTGGGATGGTATGGGGGTACTTTGCTGGTGATACAGTTGCTGATTTATTCAAAATCCAAGGCACACTTAACCAGCATGGCTGCCACAGCATTCTGGGGCAACATGCCATCCCATCTGGTTTGCGCTTAGTGGGACCATCATTTGCTTTTTAACAGGACAATGACCCCAAACACACCTCCAGGCTATTTAAGGGCTATTTGACCAAGAAAGAGGGTGAGGAAGTTTTGCGTCACATGACCTGGCCTCCACAATCACCTGATCTAAACCCAACTGAGATGGTTTGGGATGAGTTGGACCACAGAGCGAAGGTAAAGCAGCCAACAAGCACTGAAAAAAATACTGGTACTGTATATCTGCAATTAAATAAACTACTGTACTTGACATTAAATCTTGTTTTTAGCAGCTGTTGTGTCAGTTCTGCTTGTCTCCCATCCACAGAACCATAAGATGGTCATGATAAACCTCAATGCTGCTTTATTAGCAACCTCACTCATATAATCTTACCTCCAGAACATGTGACATGCCAATATTTAATCTTTTTGATATATTGAAGCTTACACTGCTGTCTTGCACTTTTCTTTTTATTTTGTAACTTGCCTATAAAACAAAACTTTGTTTTAGCTAAAGGCTCTGTCAGGATTGGTAAAAAAGAAAAAAAAGCTGAAATCACACAATTTTAAGGTAATTCTAGCTGACCTCCTGCCCTTTGCTTTCAATTTCACTATGGATGTCTTATTCAGAGCAGAGCAGAGACACAACCTGTTACATAACTATATGTTAAATAAAAGCTTCCTGACAACATTTTAATCTCTGCGGAATGACAGACTGTCTCTTTTGATATGCAATAGAAAATGCAATTTTGGCTGGAAAATTTATTTTTAAAAAATGATTAAAAGTTAG
Source organism: Pterophyllum scalare (assembly GCA_024447675.2). Taxonomy (NCBI): domain Eukaryota; kingdom Metazoa; phylum Chordata; class Actinopteri; order Cichliformes; family Cichlidae; genus Pterophyllum; species Pterophyllum scalare. Next base: position 17,681 of record JAMQGT020007848.1, read on the forward strand.
ATTTCTGACACCACGTTAGCTCACTGATTGAGCAGGTGCCCCCATGCCACACAGCTGGAATGCAGTGGCCCAGATTTGAGTCCAAACTGCAGCTCTTTGCTGTGTAGGTTATCCTTTCTTTGATATTACTCTTGCTGCTACACTAAGAATAAATTGGCCAGCAGCATCAGTGTGATGCTACTTTTAAAACACTTTTAATGAACTGCACTGACCTTTGAAGGAATAAGTATGGAGCCCAGCAGGGTACACTGGAGAAAAAAAAAGCTGTGTTACTCTTGCAAGATCCCGCAGTGATGGAGGACACACACCCTCGGGAGAGAGTCATATAATTTTATTTTGAGCTTGGTCTAAAATATAAACTCAAAATAAAAGCTCAAAATAAAAATTAAGATTTGTCAGTGATTATTGATTGATTAATTTCAACTAATATATTAATTAGTTACCAGCAAAAAAAAAAAAAAGTCAATGTGTTGCCTCACTAAACTGCTTTAGCTGTTATGCAGCACATCAGTGACTCATCACTTCTATGACCCTGAGGTCCTCAATTATACGGGTGCACCGTGAAAAATGATGTCACAGAGAGATCAGGTTTTGCTGATCTCTCCAGATCTAGTCTTCATCCAGTAGTGTATGTTATAGATTTTAGCTGCTACTGTTAACACTGCACTGCTGACACTCTTGTCTAAGGACGGAAATGTCAAAGAGTCGTTAGGGGGAAGCCATGCTCATCTTTCACTGCAGAATAATATTTCATTAGATATACTTTAGGTTAAAGTAGCTCAAACTGTCTAAACACTGATTCACTTTTGCTCAGTTGTTTTTTAATGATTATTATTTGATTTGGTTTGGTATCAATGCCAAAAAGCTCTTTTTATTTTGGGGGGAGGGTCCTCATTACATAACTGCATGAAGCTTAGTTGTCACACAATAATGAAATAGCTCCACATGACTTTATCATTAGGTAAGAAAGTGAGAAACGCCGTGGCGTAGAAGACAACATGGTCAGACGCTCTTTTGTCAGAGGGGTTATTCAGCATTGGTAACACTCAAACAGAGGCCCCAGCAAGTGAACGAATAACCACATCTGTGTCCTCACGCTCTGTCCTTTGAGGAACTCAAAATAAATCTGCTTTGGTTTCACTTGAAGTTTACTATATAAACTATGATGGTGTTCAGTCTATATTAGTGCATTTATCAGTGCCATTAAAGTGACTATGACATGCAAGCACTTGAGCGCTCTGAAGCAAGAGCTTGAAGCTTGAGTGAGGAAAGCTATTTTTATATGGGAGGACTCTGGCTGTAGAGCAGTGGTGAGATATGGAACTGGGTGGAGAGATATTGACCTACCCCTCCCGAACAACCCTCCCATCTAGTCCATCAGGGCTGTTGCCACAGAGACGACCCTGCTACTATCGAAGTCAGAAGCAGTCCAAGCTGCTGCTTCAGGGCCACATATGGACCTTGTGCGCTGTCTTCAGATAGACACGCAGATGCTGTCCGTGAAACACAATGCTAAGGCCCACCTGAGCACACCCAAACACACGCACACAATGCTGCCACTGCCAACAACAAGGCATTTAACAACTGTGTTTGAGCTATTTTGAGCAACACAAATGATCTATGCTGACAACAAGTTCTCAACTTTGCACTGATGCAGTCCTCTTTTTATTGTTTTCCCCCAGAACAACCCTGTGTTGCGTGGGTGAAAACCTGAAACAATAGATTACGTCAAAAGGTCAAATGCAAGAGAGAGACACAAAGATCTCTAATGCTTTCAGATGACAGGTGCTCCCACTAACTATCACCCCCCCCCCTGCTAATTAGTAACAAATAAAGTGGCCATGAAAACATAATCTCCCAGAAGTAATATGCATGCGCATAATGATTCTGAATGTACATGCTTTAAGTAAACTAGATAAGAGTAGGATTTGGAAGTGCCAGAAAGGACTCTCAAGAGAAGATTAATCAAGAAGCAGAAGTGAAAGAAAGATATTCTGACTTTTAGTCCTGAGTGATTGACTCCCAAAACACTGGGAAATTATACACAGGCACCACTTCAATAATACTGATATTATAACATTTTTGTTAATTGTTTTAACCTCACATGACAGTAGTTTGCCTACAGCCATCTCCTTTCAGAAAGGCTTTCAAGTAGTTAGATTTTAGACAGATGCAAAATAATGGAAGTCAAAATAATTATAGTTTCACATAACTGGGTTGAGCTCCTGCAAAGGACAATGCTGACATCAACTCAGTAAATGATGCTACAGCAGTTTTGCTCCTGGATCTCACTCACTGTGAAATCTGAAGACCATAAGAAGCTGACGGGAGGCAGAAATGCTTCTTGGGATTTAAGATGTGTCAAAACAGTGACCTCTCTTGGTGGACCTGAGTATGGCATTTTCAGAGACCACAGTATAATGTGCAGGGCTTTATGCTAAGAAATTACCTTTATTGAAATATATATATCATGAGCAAAGATATTTAGAGAATGACTGATGGTATGGTGTGCTGGAAAATACTGTTTATCTTTAATGACATGACTCACACCCAAGCTGCCATACAATATCACTGCTGTGTGTGTCTTATGCTTGTTGAGATTTATCCTACCTTTGTGGTTTCCATATCAGTTTCTTCCACTTCTTTTGCTTGGCCTATCAGTAAAGGTAGAGAAGAGTAAATGAGAAGTTTTGGTAGAATCTCTTCTATAAATATTATGATATGATTGTCCTCTGGACTTTTAGGTGTTTTGTTTTCTGTAGATGGGTAAGGTGACCTTTTCACTAGTAAGAAAGCAGATCTTGGTTTCAGGAGGACCAAGAAACTCACCTTCAGCTGTCTTACTGTGGTTACTTGGTGAATATTTGGATTCAAATCGCAAGGCCTAACATGACTAAATATGTTCTGACATGTCTTATTAAACTTGCTCCTTTATAGGGGATTTAAAACAACTTCAGGTACAGCATATATGCCTTTGTAAGGGCATTTTAAAAGTAAACCAATAAATTACTGGATAATTTGCTTACTCAACTGTTGCCAGTGACTAGATACAGTTTATACATGAATTACTGTGACCAGAGGCTCTCAATCACTCCTCGATCTGTGCAGTAAATTCATTTTTGCTACAAAACTTTTGCCTCTTCATTCAGAGCTATGCCTTCCTACTCTTTTTTACCCCTTGTTGAGCTTCCAGCAGCTTAATTCGGTTGCGCAACACCTTCGACAGACCCAGTGTCATTCAGTGAGATTATCAAATTTAATATTTTTTCACCAATAGAAATTGATTAACTTAAGAAATAACTATTGGGAATATAGGTTATTTATGTATACTACCGCTTAACTGAGTCAAATAAATGCACAGTGTCAAAATGCTTCAGTGGGAGTTTTGAACTTTTTCAGAGATAGGGTGCAGAGGAAAAAAAGCAAGCCCTTAGTAAGAACCATCAACACTGTTTATGGAACAGCTAGAGGAAAAAATCAATCACATCTGTGATGGAGGAAGGCAATTTATTGAAGACAGATTACACCACTTGATGTATAAAACCTGAAAAGCAGACTTCCAGTAAAGGCGGATATGTAAGAAAAGGCAAACTGGTGCAGGGAATTTAATTTGACTAAGATCTTTGGAGTTTACAGCTCTAAAGAGCTAAATGCCTGGATAGATCTGAGATGCTCAATAGAGCTGCAACAACTATCTGATTTATCAATTTTAATGATCTATTCAGTGACTTTAAATAAAAGGCGTAAACAGATACAGCCTGAAAATGTCACCCACCCCAGGCTTTATGAAACCATTTTACAGTTTTCTGACCTTTTTTTTTAAAGCCAACAACTAACTAATTCATTGAGAATATTATCAGCAGACTACTCAAGAATTAAAGTAAGTAATCGTTAGTTGTATAATGATTTCCAACAACTGTGCAATTCTGTTTTTACATGACAGATGGCTCTCCACCTACAACACGTTGATCCCTGTGGACATTCCTCTAGATAAACGCGTACGGTATATGTGCAGAAAAAAAATGAATTAAAGGTTGGCGTGCCGGGGCAGCGATAGAGTCATCAGTGGGACTGATTTGCTGATGAGCCTACGTGAATCACACTGAGTCAAAAGAGGCCCTGTGATTAGTCAGCACTAAGATCCCACTGAATGCAAACACATGGCCCACTCAAACAGATACGCTATGTTCTGTAAGTTGATGTGAAAACCTCAAACCTAGATGTACGGGGCTGGTGCCTGTTGGCTTGCCTTGCCCACATAGAATATTTTGAGTGCCCCAGCTTACTATTTTGAGATGTAATAAATTCCAGATCCAATTCCCTGCAAACCGATGCCTCAGTAATAAGACTATATAGGTGGCTTAAAGAAATGATAAGTGGATTGGTGTCAATATCAGGTCCGACTGTAGTCAGACCCGTCTCAAAAATGATCAATGAAAGACAAAGACAGGTCTATACTTAGTTTTCATGCCATTAGGCGGCATATGTGCATGGCATATCTCCTTGTGTAACTCTACAGTGAGGCAGATGTCCACCCAGCATGAAAACAAGACCTTTGACAAAAGCGGTAAGTGGGTTTGCCAGTGACAGTTAGATTGTCTTTAGACAGGTGGACTTAATGAATCACCTTCAGTACGTGGCATCAACAGCTGGCTCAAAATACAGGTTGCAGTATGATATTTATTAATGAGGCTTAGACTTGTTTAAAAACAGCTTCATAATAGCTCTATAATTTTATTTTAGGTGTGTTTTGGATTTCATTATCTTCAGCAGTTGATAATGACACTGGAGCCTTATAGTCTAGAAAGCACTGCTAAAAGATAAGGTCCCTTCCAATTTTCAGCCACACAAATCCATAACATAAATCCACACATTTTTAACTCTATTTTCAGTGAGAGTTATTGCAATTATTTAAAATTTAATTAAATTAGAATTTTAACCTTTGACAGATTAATGTAATTCAATTTTGCATTTATTTATTTATTTATTACAATGAGTGTTCACAAAATGCAAATAAGTATAAAAACTTATTTTTTAACATTTTCATGTCTGGAACATTAGAGCCACATGCAAGAAAAAATGAATACATAAAATTAGTTTGCATAAATATTAATGTATTAAAAAAATGCATTACGATTTTTATTAGTATTTCAGAAACACTGAAATACTTGTAAACAGTATCCACATTACAACCTTTCAGCTATCACAGCATACTCACAAATGGCAGCTTTGTACATATGCTATTATTTAACTGTTAACTTTACAATTTCCTTTATTTAATTTGCATATTTTTTAAATAATATTTTGATACATTTCATATGGATAAGGCTTAAAATAACACTTATATTCGGTGAATTGAATTAACTGCAATAGTGAATGAATGCAACATAATAGTTAAAAAGAAAGAAACCTCCCACAAAAGCTTGAGCGTTTGTTTATTTATTGGTGATTCATTTAGTAGTTAAGGGACAGTTATGTAAAGGTAGCGCAGTAATACCTGCCAAGAGTATTCATCACAGGGCAGTAACCTGAAACAGCCTTAGGACTGTCTTGCATCCCTGTCGACAGGCGAAGTATAGCTAACCAAATTGCCCTTAATGGATCTGGGCAGCAAAGATCACAGCAGAGATTCAGAAGCCAGCTGGAAAAGCCTCTCTGCTGTGCATGTGCGAAAGAAGCAGACTGTACAGGCGAATTGTGATTTATACTGCAAAGCCCCTGTATCCATTCGTCAGGGTTAAGGAAAAATATTTATTAATCACTTTGACACATTTTCCCAGTTAAATGAAAAGGAAAAACAAAGCTGACCAAAAGTTGTTTTAAATCACATTTTTAACACAAGCCCCACCCTACAAAAACCATGGAAAACAGTGCAGTCACTGTGGCAGCACACTGTGAATGTATAACTGTAGAAAACTGATATGTTTTCGAGTTTACAGTACGTTAAGCTGCAAAAGATTTGCATAAATCTTTAAATTCTAAAGCAACTTGGAAGGAGAAAAAACTAAAGCAACTGACATTTAAAAACCTGCTGTGGACAGAGTTTTTCAGGAAAGGTCAAACAGAAAAGGGTACAGCAGGGAAATAATGCCAGGGCCATCTTGGCCATGTGATTTGGTCAGTGGAGGCTACATTAGCACTACATTATCACCTAATACAACAGACAATAAATAGCCAAAGGACCACTTCTTAAAGAGAACGTAGGTAGGTAGTGAACTGTGGAATTTATCAGGGCGGGGTTTATTATCCATGCGCTATGTGCATATTAGATATGTCAGTTTGACGTTTCATTTTTACTTGTAATGACACCTTTGGAACTGAATTTGCACACAATTTAAACATGCTAACAGATTTTACATTTCACACCAATGTTATAAACTATTTTACTATTACTATTTTTGAATGAGAATGGAGGTTGTTGCTGTTTGACTATGGGACCAAAACACGCTACAACTGCAGACCGGTAATAGAAACCAGAGCTGACCTTATGTTTGTGCATGGTGAACAGGCAGACACCATCCTGGCCTCTCTCCTGGCTCTCATGGCCTCTCTTCAATCACTCTTCCCCTGTTTCGTTCTCAAAGTGTCACTTGTCCGACATGTTTTGCCATCATTGCCGAGCCTCAAAATCCCCCTCGTCCTTATCGTCTATGCAGCGCATACAATGTCAGTCAAATCAGACATAATGGAGACAAAAGTGATACAGACACTTGTTAAGCCAAAATGCTGACAGAAGCCGCAGGATGTCCAGGCTGACTAGATGCCGATATCCTGACAGAAACTAAACTGGTTGCCCACGATTTCAGCTCCTGTCAAATCACTGTCTGTCCTCACATATATAATAAAATAGAAAAAAAAAAACCACACACACACACTGAGTTTGCATTTTCAGTCCAAGTGTCTCACACACTCGCTTCCTACTGTATCACCTCACATCTGCTTGCAGAGCCATGGATGAGCAGTTGTACGCGGGAGGATGGGTCAAGGATGTGAGCGCACTGATTGGCTGACTGGCCATGGTGTGTGTGTGTGGGAAGGTCCCTTTGGTAGGCTCCCTGCGAACGGTTATGCTCGAAGAGGGTGGTCCTTCGCCTCTTTTCCTCCTCTCTTTGCTTTATCAGCTTCCCTATTCTACTTGGCTCCCCTTCCCTCTGTCTCCGTGCCTGTGCTAAAAGCTGCAGGCGTGCATTTATGGTCCTCAACCACCACATCACAGCATGTTTGTGAGGAACCACATCAGTGATTCAGTGACTGCATGCACAAAATACTGAATGAATATAGAGAAGCAACAGCAGCTGTATCATGCATTCATTTCCTCTCACAGATGCAATGGCTCTGGCAAAGTCAGTGACCAGAATTTACCAAAAAACAAACTGAAACAGAACAATAAAGCAATAAAACAACAAAATCTCGTCTGAGGCACTGCCATCATCATCATCATCATCATAACCGTTTGGATATACTGATAATATCACACATACAGCTTGAGATGGATGTAGCATACCAAAGAAATTATGAGAAAACGTTGAGCAGCGGAATAGCATATCATATCTGGAGGAAAACTGTTAGACAATGATACGGCTCAACACTGGACTTTTATAAACATTTTTTTTCTTCCATCAGCAAAAAATGAAATGGTCATTAAATACAGGACATATCTAATAAAAACTGCGACAAACATTTTAGCAAAAATCTTTTTCAAATTAAGAATCTCATCATATATTGAGTAAATGAGTAAATACTTGACTGGATAGTGAAGGTCATCTAGAGCCAAACTAGCCCATTTTCAAATATGTTGGATCCTTGCTTTTCTGAGGCTCTTTCACAAAGTAAAGAGCAAGATCAGATTATGCTGACCTCCGTCACTGGAAGCTAATGTCTCTAACCACAGACAATGATCGATAATCCAGCATTTGAGAAGGCCAAAAAGCAATGCAGGCATTAGGCCAAAGGCAGACAGGATAAGTCAGGACTTTCAGGAGAATCTCAGCAGCGGGGTTGTGACAGCTAGTATAAAGTCTGGCCATTAACAGTCAACCAAATCTAAACTGATGAGAAGGCTGTTTATGGACCGGGTTTTAATTGGTTGGTTGGCTGCAGTGTAAAAACAACAACAACAACAACAACAACAATACAAACAAAACAAAACAAAGGCTGGTGCCTGTGATTATGAGATTAGTTACTATCCCACGTGTTAGGCAGGAAAATCTGTGTGGGTTCATTTTCAGATGGTAAAAGATGGCATGCAAAAACAAACAATGCTTATGATTTTAAACATGTATGGAACATAAAATTAGCCACTTTGTAATGCTATGCACTTTAACATAGGGCAACACAGACATTATCACATTCATAATCACTGCAGTTTTTGCTGGTGTCGTAAAAAGGTAGATCAATTTGTCTGTGCAATTGAAAGGTTAATATTTCAAAGGCTCATTATTAGGCTTTTGTATTTCTTTGTATTTTGGATTTCTCACATTTGGGTCAAAGTGGTAACAATGGGACTTACCACATTGTTTCTGTTGAGCTCAAACTATTTCCTGATGTCCCTGTAAAATACGTACGTAGGTAATTGCTGGGTGACCCTAATTCTTTTCATAGAACACATCAGAACTTCTTTCTGCTCATGAAAACTGCCAGGTTTCTAATTACACTTGCATTTTATCCAGCCAAGGGCTTTTTGCATGCATTATTTACAGGTGCTCCTATAAATAAGTATTGATCTTATGCAGTCTGACTACTTAGGAAATACTGGAAGCCGCGCTACAAGGTCTGCGAGGACAGATTTAGGTCCTGTTGGCTGTGGGATGGGCTGCACTTTTCCCACTGTACCCGACACATGATCAGAGTGGGACTTAGGGGGTTTGGAGACTGGGTCAACACCTTGAGCTCTTTGCTCTGAGTAGTTTCTGCTGTGTGGTGGGACACATTGTCCTGCTGTGACAAGCTGCTGCAAAACGAGGTCTGCTTAGTGTGCAAAAATGTTTCCTTGAGTGGTGTGTAACATTCATATGAGTGCAAGGATTCAGGATTTCTCAGCAAAACACTGCACTGTAACAATACGGTCAGCATCTTTTTTACTTCACCCATTTTTAAAAAATGTGTATGTGCATCTTGATTTTAACAAGTCTTTAAAATTTTTACCCATCACCCATCACCATTCAGTTCTATATTTTTCTCTCAATAGTCACAGTTGTCCACCTCTGTTCTTTGCCATCCTACCCAAAGCAAAATGTATGAATCATTCTAAAAATGCAGAGGTGTGTAAGTGAATGCAACCATAAACAAAAAGCAGCATCTCTAGTCCTCTTGTTAATGCTCAGCATTAGAAAATACACCTATTCTCATTCAAAAGGTTTGCCCACCACATACAACACACATCTGTGCCACCGCTGCATCAAAACTCATTTCTTTTCTTACTTTCTGTGAGTCCTGTGTCCCCACAAATTCAACAAGCATCAACTGGAAACAAATGGAAAATAAAAACGTAATTCCCATCAGTTTTCCCTCAGAAGGCACATCTGGACTAAAGTACAGATTAGAGTACAGAGACTCCTAGTGGTTTAAACCTGGACTGGACTGCTCGTCACCAAACCCGCATGACTGACCACTCAAAGCATACCAAACCAGACACACATACCAGATTGCACACACACACACAAATACAGCATAATAACAGTGTCCATTCAGCTCAGAAAATGTGCTGCACAAACATCACTTCTGCGGACTGATCACTGCAAGCAGCAAAACACAGGCACACATCAAAAAGCAAAGAGCTTACATGGTTATGGCCTCACTGCAAACTGCCAATATCATTTTTCATGTAAAGTAAAAACATGCTCACTACCATGTCCAAAAGGTGGTTCTCCATATCTAGTACTGTTATTAAATGTATAGAAGTTGAGATTATAATTCAACATTAGAGAGAAGGCACAAAGTTAGAAATGGAGAAACAGCTGCTTATATAATTCCACGTCATGCTGTGTGTCAAAGACTTCCTCGTAGCCAATCAGACTCACCTTTCCAGTGTACCCCTTGGACCTTTTTGCTTCAGACTCAGCACAGTGTCTCTTGTGGCAGCACAGCCTTCACACCCCAAAGAACAAAGCGTCTGTGCCCAGAGTGTGAGTGCACAGTGCTGACCTGCCACTGGCTGGGTAGCTAAAAGACTAAAATCTCCACAATAGTGCCCAACTTACAAAGCCCTGTTTGTGTCTGATGTTGTTTGCCCAATAAATGATAACAATGGCATTCCATGGCTTGCAACTGTATTCATTGCTGGCCTCTCTAAATGTAAAGCGCATTCAGACACCTTGGTTGGTGGACAAAGGCGTGAATCTGTGTCACATGAAGGGTGGGTGGGGCTGGGCAAATGGGGTGACAGCAAGGCCAGACCCAGTGCATAAGCTCATCAGCAGACGATGCACACCTCGACGATGACAGACAGAAAGTAGGCTCACCTTATTTTGTCCGCTGCACTGTCAGACCTACACAGAGGAGGAGAAAGTAAATTCAGTCACAGGCTACTGCAGTCACTGCTCGTTTCTATCAACTGATAACACGTTACATCACATTATGTAGTTCTGAGATCATAAAGACATTGTTTTTGAGTTTTTCATTTTCTTCTAAGAAACTATAACTCCTCATTTGATAACGACTCATGTAAAGTATCTATTATATTCACTCATGTATGCTTGGATATTATAGTTTTACTAATTCACTAATATATGATTTAGCTGGGACAGCCGCTGGATTCTACACTCAACAACCACTTTCTTAGGTGCTAATGTTCAAAATGAGTATCCGAATGGGGAAGAAAGGTGATTTAAGTGACTTTGAATGTGGCATGGTTGTTGGTGACAGACAGGCTGATTCTAGTATTTCAGAAACTGTTAATCTACTGGGCAAATTTTCCCTGAAGCAGAGAATGGCTGCTTTGAGCTAATAGGAAGGCAACAGTAGCTCAAATAACCACTTGTCACAACCAAGGTATTAGACCAGACACCCCACGATACGCTGTTATCAATATACTTCACTTACAATACAATATTATTGCAATTGTTAGTATTTTGCCTTAAGCTGAATATGCAAACACATATTAAAGTTATCCCACTTCAGTTTTATTTAGGCTGCAACATTAGGTTGTCAATCACACCAACACTGTCACTAAAACCTGACATAAATGTTGCCATAAGTCTGCTATCAGTCTGCAACTGAATGGGGTCAAGTTGGCAATTACATGCAATCTGTTTCTGATAATACAGCAATTAACTGTGATAAATTGCTGAGAGTCACACATCTGTTGCTGTCTACATAGACAGAAATTCACATTTAACTATTACATTTGTGCTCATCGACCTTCCTGTTCTATAGAAATATAACCAGAATACGACCAGCTGGCAGCCAGTTGAGTCGATTCCCCTGAAGTTGTGCTCATTGACAAAAACTCATTCAGACTGATGGCAACATGTTGGCAATCTGTCTGCATTTAAAAATCCGACAGCAATTACTTGCAAACCTTCAACAATCTCTCAGAGAGTGATTGCAATCAGTCCAAATCAGACTGCAAGTGTTTGCAGAGAGGTTGCCTCTTATCAGGCGATTTGTGCAATTGCTTTGCGATCAAAAGTGGTAAAGAGTAAGCAATACCCTCGAGCTCTGGGCAAGCATTTAGTCACCACAAGTTGTAATTGGTCACAGAATGTGAAAAGAATTAAATATAATCAGCCCTCGATTTTTTTTTTCTGTTTTAGATGCGAGGAGGTTGTTGTTTGACCAAGCCAGTGGTTTGGTCTGAATTAGGAGGTAGCTTTTTTAAGCTAAGTGTGTCCAGTGTTGGATGGGTTTTCAGCTGAGCCGATTTAATGCAAGTTTGCTAAGCTAATGTTGTCTCAGGTGCATGAGATGAACCGTCTTGTTCATAGTATCCCCACAGTATTTAAATTTATTTAATAAAATATCAATATTTGGTGTCCCTGTAGCAATACAATGAATCATCATACAAAATATTGTGATACTATGCTATATCAATTTTTCCCCCACTCCTACAAGGTATGCAAAAGAGTTCTCTGAATGCACAACATGTTGAACTGTGAAGCAGATGGGTTACAGCAGCAGAAGAAGACCACGCTAGGTGCCATTCCCGTCAGCTAAGAACAGGAAACTGAGGCTACAATTCACACAGGCTCATCAAAATTGGACAACAGAAGATTGGAAAAATGTTACCTTTGTCTGATGAGTCTTGCCAAAACGAAAGGATGGATTGATCCTGCCCTATATCAACAGTTCAGGCTGGTGGGGGTGTAATGATGTGGGGGGGATATTTTCATGGCACACTTTGGGGCACTTAGCACCAACTGAGCATCGTTTAATTACCACAGCCTACCTCAGTATTGTTGCTGGCATGTCCATCCTTTTTGACCACATTGTGCCAATATTTCTTATGGTTACCTTACAATATAAAGCGCCTTGGGGTGACTGGTGTGATTTGGTGCTATATAAATAAAACTGAGTTGAACTGAACTGAATATTCTGATGGCTGCTTCCAGCAGGATAACAAAGTATATCAGAAAGTACAGATCATCTCAAATTAGTTTCTTGAACATGACACTTTACTCAAATGGCCTCCACAGTCACCAGATCTCACTTCAACAGCACTCCGTTGGGATGTGATGGTGTGATTCACATTATGGATGTGCAGCTGACAAATCTGTAGCAAAAGGGGGTCCAAAACAGTACTAGCAACCAATGAAGTTGCTGGTGAGTGCATAATGATTTACTAATGTGTACAATTATATATCATTATGTATGAATGAAGATCCGCTGTGTATGCTATTCCAATATTTAAGCATTTATAATCCAGTTATAGACACCTGGAAGAGGTTAAAAATTACATTCATTGACAAAAAATGAGTGCTTACTACACTGTAGTGTTTTATACAGTAGTTGGAATATAGCTGTGGATATATTACTTATACCTGCTTAGAAATAAGGGGTGGGGGTGGAGGTAAAGCTAAGTGTCACATGATAGCCTGGTAGTTATGTAAATGTATTCTCTATACTACAAATTGATCCAGTGATAGCCTGTCTCACCATGTACAAATTTTCATTCACAACTCGCAATCATGTGCTGCATCATCTTCACCGATGAGTCATGTTACACTCACTTAGCAAAGTCACATTGGGATATTACATAACACCATCTGCAGTTAAAGTGCAGGAGTTGAGCAGAAGCATCAGAGGCAAAAACATGACAATGGCAGGGAACGAGCAAACTTGTCTTCATGTTGACATCCAAATTTCATCCTTTTCTCTCCCAAAGCCTCCACGGATGCCCTGATAATCTGGCTGAGGCAGCTAAAATTCCAGCTCCTGGCACGTAACTGTTAGCCCGCTGCTACTTCACCAGAAAATGCAGCTGCACACAGTACACCGAGCAAACTGCAGCACACCAGACAGACAGACAAATGCAGCGAGAGCAAAACAAGCCTGACTGGCATGGAGATGACAACACAGGTGAAGTTTGAGAGAAGGCAGCCGCCGGGCAGAAATCCAGCTGTTTTTACCTGCAGAGGAGACATGACATTCCGTGCCCTCTAAAGCCGGCTACAGAACGCTGCTCTCCCTGCAGCTGCTGCAGACGCCCCTCACTAGCTATCACCAGTGCAGCAAAGAAAAGAGCAGCAAAAAATCCCATAGGTTTGACAGGTACTGTTCCTGATTTGAGTAAAAGGAGACACTGAGTGAGGCGAATGTGCGGGAGGGAGAGCCAAAAAGAGAAACACAGAGAAGAGAGGAGCACAGAGAGAAACAGTGGAGGTGTAGTGCACAGCTCTGGTAGTCTGAGCTAAAAGCAAAGACAATGAAGTGGGTGGTTTTTCAGAGGCTAGACAAGGGGGATTCTTACAAATTTTCTCTTCGCAATGTTCTACTTTTATCAGGACATTCTTGCATCATGGTTAAATCAGAAATCTGCATGTAGACAATATCAGCAGCTATCTATAGCCAGAAACTATTTATAATCACTAGATTGTCCTCTATTTTTGCTAATTTATGCTTAAGATGATAAGCAGTTCAATTTAGATAATTTAAAAGCATGAAAATAGCCAGATTAGAAGAATAATCCTTGACACAGTCTTATGTTTTCTTACCTTAAACTGTAGTTAGTAAATCTGGTGTGGAGATTTTCTTTTATGTAACAATCTGGTTAATTTTTGCAGTCAGTTCATAATGTTTTTTTTTTTTAATATTTAGTCAAACTCATCTGTTTTTATCTAAAGGTTATAGCAGATGAACAGATACTGAACATTAATAAACTTTCCTAGCAATCAAACGTGCAGGGACAGGGAACAAACAGAGACCACACTAGAATAGGAAAACTACTATTTACCAAGGTTCTATTAGTATGCAAGTGTGTGTGCTGTAGCCAAGAGTTGAATCCTCAAGTCTCTCTACTGCTTTACTATTTCTTTGCAAAGATTGCCATAAAAACTGCGGATCACATCGCAGGCCATCACAACAAACGTGCATTTTCCCAAGGTGATAAAGAGCTAATCTCTCAACTCAAGCTGAGTTCTGGGGATGCAGAACCTATAATTGCTGTAGGAGAAATTACATACGACCACTTTCAGATGATTGCTGAGTAGGTAGGACACCAATAAAAGAGCCCTTGATGCCATTTTGAAATTTCTCATAAATGTCACATCAGAAGCAAAATCAGAGTATGGCATTTACAAGTTTATGGATGGTTCAAAAGATTCATTTAAATCCTTTTTTCACAGAATGGGGCCCCTCCGGGAAAATTTTTATTTTTTATTTTTTAATGAAGGCTTGAATTAACATATTTATGAAAATGATGAAATATCTAAATGCAAAACCATATCCAATCCCTTTGCCTCACCAAGAACATAGACCAGAGACTGCCCTCTGCTGGAGAATATTTGCAATGAGCACACAGACTGTACGTGAAATTACATTGACTTCATTGCTATTTCACTTTGAATGACTGTATCAGGTAGACACACAAAATATAGTGTATGTGCCCTGACTTTAGCTTACAGCATCACAATTACTCGAATACTAAATAAAGTCCTCACAGAGTGACTAATATACATAACTTCCTGGATTTAAACTTCTTCTTCTTATGTATTTCTTATTTGTTTATTTTTAATCAAATCACAGCTTTGATTTTGTTTGTTAAAAGTGGTCCTTCATTAGCGTAAAAAGAGTCTCATACAAAGGCAAACGCGTACAGCAATTACACACACGGAGCTTACCTCTCCTCTCGGATTAATGGAGTCAAGAAGCGAGTGCCTTCATCTTCATGGCTACTCTGCAGGCTGCTTTGTTGACTGCTTTGCTGGCTGCTGTAAAGAAATCCGGTTGACAGTCAGTATAGCACAATTTGAATAAACCTTAATGTAATTAAGATAGAGAGGTTTTCTAAATGCATTCATTTTTGGAGTGTTTATATATATATAATACAAATAAAGCCTGTAAACATAAACCTAATTAGTGGTATTATATTAATTTTCAGCTTTTCCATCTATCTACAGCCCTGCTCAGCAAAAATCTATTGTCTTATTGCTTTTATTTTTTTTAAATTAAATATGTTACTGCTGGGCCTGCCATCAGCTGTCAAATATGCTGCAATGTAAATGTCAAAGATAAATTTCAACTCTCATACTGCCAGCATGCAAAATATGTCAACTGCATTTCTTTTAGGGGTATGTTCATGCACATATTCAGTGCTAACACTAGAGGGGGATATATGACATGGACTATGAAAAAAAAAAAAAGATTTCTGATAAGCAAGAGGGTTACAGATATAGAGAAAAACATTCATTCACCAAAAACAAAGCTATAACACAAATAATACACAAGCTCAAGTTTATATTCAGTTACTTTCCGTTTAATTGTGAGTATAACTGAGTGTTTTGCATGGTATTTAACTAGCATCACAGAGGGGTTTCTTTTTTCTTCTTCTTGAGCAGGATTTCCCCATTTTAAGATTCTGCAGTAATTCTCATCCACGGTTTGACATTTAAGAATAAAGCTGGTCTGTTGGGGAAAAAAAGGTCTTCATTAATTCACACTCTTAGCTCTGCAGGATGCCTTGACCTATTTCCTAAAGCAGCTATGAGCTGTCCAAGCCTGGAGGAGATGCTTGGATGTATGAAAAATGCAGATTTTGGGAGGCTGAGATTATTTTGGTAAACTCATGATGCACTTTGAAAATACTTTTCCAAGTTTCAGTGGTCTGCATAACTCTATTTATACTTTAAGCTCCTACTATTAATAATACAGTACCAGTCAAACACACTGTTTGACTGGTACTGGTACTACAACTACTACTTTTACAACTCGTACTACTTCCATGACTACTAATATGTATCAACACAAACAGGATCATATTACACTACTTTCCTCAAACTGCTTTTCTGGTACAAAAAAGTTATGAGACCCTTTCAGCTGACGGAGCATGCCATTCAAAAGATCATTTTTGAAATTCCACATCATATCGCCTAGTTTATTTCTTCCCTCCTCCACTGCACAGTGTGTCAGCAAGCTGTTCACTCAAGGCTCAGGCATAATGTATGTGCTCTAATCAGATGTGTTTATTCTGGTGTATGCATCTGTTTATACTTGCACCTCCGTCCTTCAGAGCATGCTCATTTTAAATGACAAGAACAGAATGTAGACATGGAATACCATGTCTACATGGCAAATACTTTGCCATGACAAATATTTTCTTTCTTTCTTTCTACATATAGAAAGTACAATAACCTCAAGGACAACAAAGCTACAGAGTCCAAGCTTGATCCACATTTATATATCATAATGCATTTTTTTATCTTTAAATATTAAGCAGTGACTGGTGTACATGCAGTAGGCTATAAAGTTTTAAGAATTCTGAATTAAGAATTACTTTTTTATTTAGTATTTTATTTACTTTCTCCACATACTTTTTTTTTTAACAGTTTCAAGATAACAAAAATGGAAAATGGCCAGTTGCAAGGGCTTGAGCACCCTGCATGGTCAGTATTTAATAACAGGCCATCTGGTAAATAACTCCGTATGGAAACACATTTTATAGCCAGCTAAATTCTTTCAGTTCTTGTCTGGGAGAATTTTAATTTACTCTTCCAGCAAAGGGATTCTGGTTTGCTGATATCCTTAGGCTTTCCTCCTTGAAGAAAGTCCTGACAAAAGCTTTGCTTACACTTCTTATCCTGATTTCAAAGCCATCCCCCTTTCTAGCCTGCTCTGTTCACTCTGGCCACAAAGTTCAATTTTAATCTCATCAGTGCCCGAGACTTGATTCCATGCATCAGGCCTGTCTAGATATTCATTTGCAAACTTCTGGCTCTAAAGTAAACATATTTTTCAGGTATTTCTGTAGGTGATGCAGCACAGCAGATCATAAAGGCCTTATGCAGTCAAACTGTTAAAAAAATCAATTCAGTTCAGTTCAATTTTATTTATATAGCGCCAAATCATAATAACAGTCGCCTCAAGGTGAAAGGACTTGCTCTTCTAACAATCCTGTTTGACATGTATGAAGAGTACTCTCTCAGAGTATATCTTTATCTTCCATAAGTCAACTTGTCCCCCAGTGCTCTTGTTAGCTATGTTTTTTTAAATCACGCTATGAACTGTGGAACTGCCTACCTGACAAGACTCTGCTATCTTCTTTCTCCTGCTTAATGAGAAGCAATTATTTAAACTTCCAGACCTCGTTAAGCCACTAACTCTCTTATGCTCCAGCCACACACACTGAGTTTCCACACTGGGAGTGGTAAAGGAAATGAGGATGGATAATTCTTATCACCAGTTCTACTGGCTTTGGTTTGCTGTCATCTCAACAATGTTTTCATAAACATATACATATATAAAACATATACTACAGATGATAGGCAGTTGTTTAAAGGTTCCCCAAGTCAGAGTATTTGTAAAGCCTTGAAATCACCTGGACTGTCCAATGAGTGTGAACGAGCCAGAGCCCTAACAAGCTCCAAAGCCAAAACTTTTGTAAACAGTATATGAGAGCTCAAACCACTTTGGCCAATCAGAGTTTTGGAATCTGCACGATCCTCTTTCTTCTTCCACTCTAAAACTGTAGAAAGATGGCTTTAGCTTCTCCTCATTAAACCACTCAAACTACCTCAAATGTTGACCAAACTAGCCATCGTACACCACAAAGTATAAGAATTTACCCTGGTTTGATATGTAATCAGAAGCACCAATATGTTCATTCTTTAACTCTTTTTCTGAGCAACATAAAAGTCCTTATTAAAATAATGACAGTGGAAGCACGATCATCATTATCATGTTTCTTCCTCTGCAATTAAACCAACTGAAGAACAGCAGACTTCAAACGCTCAGATTTTTTTTTTGTATTCCTCTGCAGCTTCATGAAAGGTTCAGTGTCTGAAATATTTATGCTCAGACCAAGTGGAAGGAGTAAAACCAGGTAAAAAAAAAAAAATCTGAAAATTGTTCTGCTCTTATCAGGCAGCAAAACAGCAGATTCCACTGACTGTGTCTCATAAGATTCCTCTGGTCTTTGAAACGCTACCTTAGACACGCAGAGATACACATAGACCCAAATGCACGCACTTAAAGTGTGCACACTGAATGTTTCATAGAACACAAGACACGAGTAAGATTAGAATGACAAGATTAAGACGACACAGTATCACATGTCAATATAGTGACAAGTGATAAGAACACTTGGGCTGGACAAAGAATGACTTCCTAAGGTTTGACTTAGAGGAGGTTAAATTCAGAATTAAATACTGAAACTGTCTCATGAGTTTAGCCTTCATCACAAAAGATTTAAATATTTAAAGCAATCGGATGAAGGGAAAAATGAATCACCTTCCAGGTCAGTGACAAAGAGCTGAAGTTGTATAACAAAGAATCCATTCTTTAAAGAATCCTAGATCAGCTACGAAGCAGTCAGACTCAAAGGAACCAATAGCACTCTATGCCAGTTAATTTTTTAGAAATGTAAGGCATCATAGCAGTGCTGATGCACTGCACTATGCACAAAACCTCTGACATCCTTATAAATAAAATATTATTGAGTAATTCCAGTATTTCCATGTAAGGAAGACCAATCTCTTTATGAGGTAACAAGCATCAGGTTATCGATAAAAGTTCTGCCAAGGTTGTAAATTAACTGGGAAATTAAAGCTGGTTTTGAGTCACAAAGCCAGAGTACACACAGTTGAGTGCACAACATTAACAAATAACCAGTTCTACTACCATCTCCACGTAAAAGCCAACATAGCAGTGCTGATACACCACACTAAATGTAAAATTTCTCAAAAAATATTCTTGGGTACTTACAATATTTCTAAACACTTCCAGAACAGAAGAGATTCAGATTTAGAAATATCTTTACCCTCCTAAAATAATGGCCATTTTTTATTGAAAATTTCATTTTTACCTAAATCATCATATTTTCAATATTTGGTTCTGTTTTTTATGTTTTCTGAAAAACCTGAAAAAAATTGCCTTTTTTTTTTTAAGGAGGGTGACGATATGAAAAACTCCACATTTGTGTACTATCCGGGAAGTTAAAGCATGTTTCAAGTCAGAAAACCAGTGTACACATTTTCAAGTGCACAGCATTAACAAGTAATCAATTCTACAACCACTTTTGTGCCATGTTGTCATTCAAAAAACATGTACTGCTGGGTAAAAGTCTTGGAAAAGGAATAAATTATGTGATGTGTGTTATACTCATATTTCATTTCTAAATTAGCTTTTGGTGGTGCTTTTATCCTGATTTCAGAAGCTCCAAAATGTAATAACACGGTGATAAATTCTCATTTACATGACACTAACATTCTTTGATGATGTTTAACCAGCTACCCCATAAGTATTAATGGGTGATCAAACTCTAGAGTTGTTATTTTTGGTTTGTTTAAAAAGGCAGTTTCTTACAATGCACTTAAACCCCCAAAGTAAGAGGAAAGCAAATTACATTGCTAATTGCAGACCACAGTGGTGGATCAAGCTGCATGCTGATAACAGCTGGCTAAAATAGCACAATAACAATGTTGACATGCCAGTGATTAACAGAAAATGTTAAACATGTTTCACATCTTATTTATCACGCTAATAAAGTAACACGAGCCTGAGTGGAACTTAAACATTTTTGGACATATTTGATTTAACAATTTGCTTGATAAAAAGTCAAGGATTCATTATATTTCACTGTTATATTCTTCTTGGCAATCCTTCAAATACTGTAGTTGATAGACAGTTATATGAATGTTAACATTAATGGAAGAAAAGTCAGAGAACAACCAAAGCCAGTAAGAGCTACTGTATACTGTGTGCACCATGAATACTGATGCAATATTTAATGGAAATTGGTCCTATGGTTGTTGGCATACAGACTGATAAATTCCTACAGTGAAGGGACCCAATAACGGAAACTTTTAAGGACATTTTACTGGCATGGTTTGGTTTCCACTTGTCCCCTTACAGGAAAGGGTCACTGCAAATCAATACAAAGTAGTTCTGAGTGATGAAAATTTTCTGCACTGTTGGGAATGGTTTTTCCAGGAAGACAGTTCCCACAGTTTCATGGTTTGATGAGAATAAAAATGATGTAAAACCTATTCTGTATGTTTTGCATATTTTGCAGTCATCAGAACCCAACCCAATTTAATGCCAACAGGAAATACTGGACTGGCTTTTTAGATGGCACTCTTCATAACCACCATTAAAAAAAACATGAGAGAAAACAACCTGCATTCTATTTGAAGGCCACCAGATGGCGATAGCTGTGGTTGCAAAAAGACTTCCGGTTCTACTGAGGTTTTGCAGACATGCAATCACTAACCAAATGACGTTAACTTGTCCATCATTTCGGATGTGTGACAATCATGTTGACAAAGTAGGCTCAAATGAATACAGCTCCAGTCATGTAGGCCTAGAGAATGGCCAGTGACCATCTGGCAACCACTGGTCATAAGGGAAAAATTAGTATTCCCGACCACTTGCAAGTGGTTGCTGAAGGTTAATGGCAGTTGCAGGAACAAATGATTATTACTAAGTCACGCAGGTCTACAGACAAATCAGCGATCACTTGGCAAACACATGTTGCTAGAGAAAACATGTATTCCTCAACCAGTTGGCAAAAACCTCCATGTGATTGCTTTGGGCAGTCATATTTTAAATGGAAGTGATGGACTTGTCTACAAAAACACTCTAGTGAAACTGTAAAAAGTGTGACACAAAGAAAATGGAGAAGGTTCGCCTTCAAAGTAAAAGCTGTGCCTGAGCGCTGCAGCCAAAAAAAGTGCAACTTTTACAGTACTTTGAAGTTAAACCTTCTCCATTTCTGGTTTATGTTGCATTTTTTTAAAGTTTTACAACTGCTGGTAGTTAATGAGTATTTGTAGACAAACATGAAAAAGTACAGGCCAGAAAGTTTTTGGTGCAGCACCTTCTTTGCAACTAATTTCCTCCGGCAACAGCCAGAAACTTTGGGGGACCCACTGCCAACCTTTAGGGAAATACACATTTTTCCCTAGCAACTGGTGGTTGTATCACATCCGACATGACAGACATCTCTTGAGCTTTTGGGCTTAACAAAGGTGTCAGTACAGAACGGACAGTCCATTAAATATTAGCTATGTGAGAACACAATGTGCAGAACAGAACACTCTTTGCACTTGCAACTTTACAACCTGCTTGTTCTGCTTCAGCAATAATAAATCAAAGATAAACATTAACATCTGAATTATTTATGTCACTTTCACACAGTCTTAAGCCATTTTTTTTTTGTTTTGTTTTTTTTACACATAATGTCAGCTTTATGTCACAGTACATTATTAAGCTGAATGCTTCGAACTGAAGTTCAGATTACACCTCAGAAAGAAGTAGAGCTTCTATCAAGATGTGCTTGATAATGACTTTTTCACACTCAAGGATGCTGTGGTAGTTATGTACCTCTGGAGAGTGCCTTCAATTCAGAGATAGATAGCACATTGATGTAGTGAAGAATGAAGAATGAACCTATTCCTGTCTGCCATCTGTTACCAGTGATAAGTGGTCTTTGAAAATGCAGCAAAGACAAAGAACAAAACACAAGGAGAATTATTATTATCATTATTATTATAGATATTATCAGAGCTTTTCCTTCTAGCTTGACATGGTCTGGGAGTAGAAAATAGTATTGTTGAACTAGAACAACCACCTTGCATACCTTGTATTAGAAGAATAACACCTTATATTCCTTTGCCAACTAGGCAGTTTAGATTCATCTCAGTCCAGGCCTATATAATAAGTAGTGAAGAAAATAAAGAAAGCTAATAGCTGGCAAACAAACACCAATTCAGTGTTTGATTAAAATACAGTCACAATCTCCTTTTCTTTTCCTGAGTTATGGCTGTGAGTATCAGTAAAAAAAAAAGTGTTTTTGCAGAACATCATCGTGCCAAAGTGAAGTTGACTTTTGAGTATCTATATTTCTACTTGAGTAAAGAATGTCTGTACTTTTGCCACCTCTGCTCACAGCTCAGATAAATATAGTAAAGTTGAAAAGATTTACATCTCCAAAGGCTAGCAATGTTTCCTGCTCAAACTGACAAACGTAATAAATACTTTTTTATTGCCAAATCCAAACATATATATATATATATATATATATATATATATATACATATATATATATATATATATATACACATATATACACACACACACATATATATACATACACTCATTTTTAAATGTTTTACTTGGAGTTTAGGAAAAAAAATCAAATAATCAGACACTAATAGATACTGAAAATGACTACGCGCTTTGATAAACATTTTCAGCAGTATCAATACCAACAGAGCAGTCTTTGCTGCTGTCAGCTGACACAATTTCATACAGCACAGCTGCAGACAGGGAGGAACACAGGCATTACACACTTATCCTAAATCTTAACCTGGCACACGTTAATGTTAGCTGTTTAACTATTAGCAATTACCCAGTAGCCACATTAGCCATCTGTTATCACTAAGCTAGAGGCTATGGTTAATAATAAAGCAAAACATTAATGTGGGAGCTAGGGAGCAAACATCATCAGCCCTGCCCATCTGTAACATTAACAGACAGTGTTAATTTAACAGATAACTCCATTATGTGTCTAAAGTGTCTCTCAGATTGAACCTGAGAAAAGTCTGGCAGCAACTACACAGTGACAGAATACCCTACTTATAAGGTAGTACCTCATAAGGTAGTGTAATGTTAAAAAATAAAATAAAATAAAATAAATATATATATATAAATAAAACCTACTCTAAGAGAAATACATACAGTTATGATACAACTTATGAATAGTGTTTTCCTTGATTTTATTGTTTGTATAATAATAAATGTTATTTTAAAAATACCTCATAGTTTTGTTTTTATTCGCTCTGTGGTATCAGAATGGCATTGAATATTTTCCTGAGTATCGGTATTGAGTTTGAAATTCTAGTATTGTGACAGCTCTAGTTTTACTAAAAACTATAACAAAATTCATTAGTTTATCTTTGCAATACTAGAATTTCTGCTACAAATAACATTCAGAGCCCATGACTGAACCCTTGAGTGGATTTACAAGATTATTTATGATTGAATTAAGACTTTAATTTATAGTATACTATATACACAGTCAGCTATTTTTTTTCTTCTCACATATTTTCTTGGCAAAATTACATAAATATGCATTGAAAACTGTAAATGACTTAACTATGACATTTCCTCTTGAGGCACCATCAATTACTTTATCTGAGATACCAGGCTTTGCGCACTCGTGGCTTCAAAAGGAGAAAATCTATTGATTATGTAGACCTCTTGATCTTTCTCCAATACTATAATTGGATCAACCTTTTAAGTTATGAGTAAATGACTTAACAGAGCATTAACTGTGCATGCTAAGTTACATGCTTTTGCACAGAAGGAGGTGTAGCTTGTTAATTTGGATAACTTGCAGGCAGCAGTCTACACTCTGGTAACAATGTGTGCGATTAATTATTGTTTTCAGACCTAAAGTGAGGAAAACTGTAGATAAATATTTTTTTAAACCTAACTTGTACACGAACATACTTTTTTTAAATTGTTAAACTCTTATTAATGTAGCAAAATATGGACAAAAGACAAGTCGTCAACAATCAGTACATAAGACTAAGGTTGCTTTGCTGCACCATGCTGTTGTACCGGCAAACCTAAAGCTAAACAGAGATCTAAAGGTTCAATCACTGAAAAATACCATGCCAACAACTGAACTCTTAAGTTAGAGATACAACATTAATGCAGGTAGCAGGAGCTTTGAAGTATCATGGATGTATTTGGGAAGATGTGGGAAGAAGAGGGTAATGGGGTCAGGTGAGTAGAAAGGGCCAATACAAACCTGCTCTCACTGCCTTGCTCCTTCTTCTCTCTGACTTTCAGCCACTTCCTTAACAGGAAACGCTTGCGCCGAGGAGATGCACTCGGTGTGGAGCATCTCGACCAGGAAGAAGTGGCATCTTCGTCGCTCGATGGCGTGATCTCAATGGAAGGCAACTGAAGGTACTCCTTGGAGCTGGAGCGGGATCTGGCCGTAAGAAGACAATTTGTCGGCCGCCCTCTTTCGATCTCCCTTTCACTAGGCACATTCTTCATCCG
Organism: Pterophyllum scalare; assembly: GCA_024447675.2. Taxonomy (NCBI): domain Eukaryota; kingdom Metazoa; phylum Chordata; class Actinopteri; order Cichliformes; family Cichlidae; genus Pterophyllum; species Pterophyllum scalare. The sequence goes on from JAMQGT020007848.1 coordinate 42,344, forward strand.
GCGCATTTTGAAGCGTTTGCGGCGGAGGGTTGGGGTTGAAGAGCTGGACCGCACAGAGCCGTCTGACACAGCATTGCTTCCTCCATCTGAGTACGCTGGAGCATCTTTTGGCACACTCACCTGGAGTGAAGGAGGTCTAAGAGTGTCAGTCATGACTCTTTCCTAGCTCTCTTAATTGCAAATGCTACCCCTTAAGCACTTCTTTTTTAGGTATAATACTTGAGATTTTAAGTATTACAGGTCTTTCAATTCTGTAGCTTGAAGGATAGAAAAGATCAGTGCTGAACAAATGAGGCACAATTTAGATCCTTGACAATCCTCGGTGGCCCTCCCAAAGCCCCTTCAATTCTTCTTGTTTATCTTAAAGGCCTTTCTGCATGCCAGCCTATGGATGGCAGATATATCCTGATAGTAGATATCTTGGGCTTAACCAAGTCCTTCTGCTGCTCCTCAGCCGTTGGTGTTTGTGTAGTTCAGTGGCCAGCTGACTGATTTAGAAGAGCGGTCTTGTAGCAGTGAACTCAGTCACTGTCAGTCTGGAGAGAAGAGGGCTAGATTAGATAACAAAGGGGGCTTCTGTTCTGAGGGCAGCAGATGAAACATGTATAAGGCCTGTCAGCCAGTGTAATACAACTCCCTTGCTGGTTCTCCCTAGGGACTGGCAGGCCAAGTTACACACACCCAACTACATGTTTACTATGCAACTGTCCGAGAGCTGTTACTTTAGCTTCTGCAAATGCTCAAGGGATGGCAGCAACTGTCAGCCCTTGATTACTGATGCTGATGTATGAGGCTGGGAGGCTGTTTGTCGTCACTTTGTGCTCATTTTGGCAGTGCTGCAGCAGAGGAAGACACTGTTGCGCTGGCTTGTGCCTATGCTTCAGGCTGAAGTCCGTCTTGTGCCCCAGTGTGCCATGTTCTCCACACAGTTAATGCCTACAGGTTAAAGGGAAGTGATAGGACTGCAAGGTAAAGGCAAGGCTGAGGATGATAATGGCCAAGTTAAGCAGTCACACACACAAACAACCACACAGGCAGATAATCAAAAGAGGCAGGGCTTAATGTACAAGAACCCAGACAGACAAAGGAAGACACCATGGACACCAATCACAAGAGACAGGCAGCACACTGTTCTACTCAACATACGCTGCCTACCCACCACCATGCACCAGCCTAAGCCAAACCAAAGGCCTTGTTAAAAGTATACAAGATCATTAAACTTTCTGCCAATGTCCACAAAAAAAAAAAAAAAAATCACAGACAACAGACTATCTCTATGGATCATATACAGAGGATATCTGAATGGTGACAAACTGTTTTATGTGCTATGTACACCATAGGCAAGATATCTTGATATCAAATCTGAAAAGATAGTAACCCTTAGAGCAAGCGTTTCATTTTGCTGGCTCTCACTTGGTGTTGGCTCTCACTGCGGTATTATGTTACTTCCTGTTCCTGTTACAATGTAGCTTAATCTGTCTACCTTGATAAATTACAAATCTTTAGATAATGACTTATTCCATAGTGTAATCTTTAAATGCTTTATCCAAAGCACACTCTTTGCTGAATCACCTGTAAATTATATTCACTCACTTATTGTGTTTTTAGGCATTCACTAGCTTAGTGTAGGGATTAGTTTAACTCTTAGCCAAGTCACTAACAGCATGGTTTCTTCACCTGCCCTTCCTGCACTTTCCTGCTCAGTTGAAGCTTTGGAAACCAAGCACAGTGAACTGGAGAAGGTACCTTAGAACTTAAAACTTTCCTTTTTGATAAAACTTGTGGAATCAGATGACCTGGAACCCTCCCTAAGTTATGTTGCAATAGGCCTAGGCTGCTGAGGGCTTTCCATTATAAACTGAATGTTTCTTCTTCACTTACCTCTTTACACTCTCCATGTGTTTATACATCACTCTGCATTTAATCAGTTATTAATCTCTGGCTCTCGTCCACAGTGTGTCTTTTGTCCTGTCTCCCTCCCCTCGCCCCCAAAGGGTTATGGCAGATGGCTTCCCCTCCCTGAGCCTGGTTCTGTTGGAGGTTTCTTCCTGTTAAAAGGGGGTTTTTCCTTCCCAGTGTCTCCAAATGCTTGCTTGCAAGGGGTTGTCTGATTGTTGAGGTTTTCTCTGTATTTTTGTAGGGTCTTTATCTTATAATACAAAGCACCTTGAGACAAGTGTTGTGGTTTTGGCGCTATATGAATATAATTGAAATTAAAACTGCAAACTGCAAGTGTAATGACAGGCCTTTGATTATTCTATTCAATATGGGAAAAACCACATGCCAGTATTGCAGGTGTAACCGTGAAGCAAAAAAAAAAAAATTAAAATGGGGCTGTGAGAAAAAATTAGATACAAGTACAGTATAAACACATTCCCAACTCACCAAATACTAACAAATGTTCAGGATCCCTTGCATTATACTATATTTTTTAATGGGAAGAATAGTGCTTCAGAGAAGCATCTTGCCAGGTGAAGAAGTATAGAAGCTAACAAAAAAGTTTTTAAAATTTCATTTTCAACTTGTTTTCAAACTTGTTCGATTTTTTGTTTTTTGTCAGTAAAACTACTCGTTTAGGTTTAATGGTTTGGGTTAAAATATAAAAACATAATTCTAAAAAGGCTGGGATGCTGTGTAAAATGTAACTAAAAGCCTCAATATAATAATTTGCAAATCTCATAAACCCATATTTTATACAGAGTAGAACATAGAAAACATATCAAATAGTTTAAAAACCATTGGGAAGGTTTTAAGAAAAACACAAGCTCATTTTGAATTTGATGACACCAAAAAAGTTGGGACAAAGCCACATTTACCACTGTGTAGCATTCCCGCAGTCCATCAACATCTGGGAACTGAGGAGACCAGTTGCTGGACTTTTGGCAGAGGAATGTTGTCCTGTTTGTTTTATTGTGAATAAAATATAGGTTTATGAAATTTTCAAACCACTGCATTCTGTTTTTACTTACATTTTACACAGTGTCCCAACTTTTGCAGAATTCAGTTTGTAGACTTAACTACGTTTTAGAAGGCACACTTCTCCCACCTGCAAATAGGCTTTACCTCCATTTTTCTTGCCGCAGCAAAACCAACAATGACATCAACAGAGAATGTTCAGCTACAGTCTCAAAGTTCAAAGTTTAATTAAACATTAGTAGTAACCAGTGAGTTAAAATGTGGGCCCATATGTTATATGTCATGTGATGAGTTGGGAGTGAGACTATTCTGAAAATACAGCAGACACAAAGTGAATAGTGAACATAACCATTTGCGTTTTTCTCACAACCTACACCATTAACAATAATAGGATAGTTCGGCACATGTGGCTTTCTTAGTTGGCATCTATGAGGTTAGAAACAGAGAGTAATGGTGCATGTGCCTACTATAATAAAGGACAGTGATTATCATATCTTCAGAGAATGTCTGAATAATATTACTAGTGCTGTTTCTAATATTCCTATGTTAGAATTAAACAATAATCACGAGTTTTATATATTTTATTTGTGATAGACATTATAGTGTCAAGCTTAAATATTTGAGACAGAATGTTCCAGAGCTCATTGAGAAGAAGGCCTGTTTTTGGCAGACGCTAGTATGGATTTAGAAGCATAAGAGAGGAATATAACCATGCAATAAGCTTGCCCAGAGAAAGTGAAAGCATGAAAATCCCTTTCCTAAGTCAGAAAAAGGCCTGATCTTAAAGATGATTCAGTCATAATAGGAGTGGGATTTGGAGTGCACTCCCAGCACTACAAACCATATTGTAAAACCAAGACAAAAAAAAAAAAAATCCTCCAAGCTTTCTGACAGGGTGGTGTTAAAGTGGCAGACAAACCGGCTAAAATGATTAGAAATTTCATATCTTGAATCCTAAAAGTGAAGCTTTAACAGCAGATCTCAAGGGCAGCTTAAGTAGGACAAAGTTAACTTTTATCCATGTCTATGTTTGGAAGAAACAAACTGTGCAATGTGATAGTGTGATCAAATATAACATTTTAGCTTTATCATTGGCACTGCAGAAAATCATATTACCGTGTTCTCAAATATAGCAGCCTCTATTGAAAACAAGCCAGGGTTAATAATGGGTTGTTATTTTGACAGGATGCAAATATAAGTTTGAAATATTCACAACTATGTTCACTGCTATTTAAAAAGCAGGATGTAAACCACTCAGCCTTTTCTTCAGCTGCCTACACTTCCAACCCACTGCATCAGCTGCTTCATCTGCATGACTGAATCAAATTATATCAAAAGAAGCGCTGACGCCAACATGCACTAACACTGAAGACTTACCATCATTGTTAGCCACATCACTGAAGACATGGAGCCCTACAATCAATCGATCGATCAACTAGCAACTGTTAATGGCATGAGGCCCCCTTTTAAGCAATTATTTAAAGCAGCGGCCTCTGTGGACAATGTTGTTTGCAGATGACATTGTGATCTGTAGTGAGAGTGGGGAGCAGGTGAAAGAGCGTTGGGGAGGTGGAGGTATGCTCTGAAGAGAAGAGAGATGAAAGTCAGTAGAAGCAGGACAGAATACATTTGAGAAAGAGGGAGACAGGTGCAACAGTGAAGCTGCAAGGAGTAGAGGTAGTAAAGGTGGATAAGTTGAAATACCTAGGGTCAACCCTTCAAAGCAACAGACAATGCACGAGAAAGGTGTGGGTGCAAACAAGTGCCAGAGGTGATTTTTGAGGGAGGGATAGCAGCAAGATTTACAAGATGGTAGTGAGACCTGCTATGATGTATGGTTTGGAGATGGTGTCCAAAAACAAACAATGGTGGCAGATGTTAAGATTTTCATTGAGAGTGACCAGAATGGACAGGATAAGAAATGACTATATCAGATGGACATCTCAGGCTGAGCAGTTTGGAGACAAAGTTAAAAATGCAAGATTGAGATGGTTTGGACATGTGCAGAGGAGGGTTAGTATATATAATTGACAAAGGGTGTTGAAGATGGAGCTGCTAGGCAAGAGGAAAAGAAGAAGACCACAGAAAAGATTCACAGATGTAGTGAAGGAGGACAGAGGAGGATACTAGGATAGGGTGAGATGGAGGCAGATAATTAGCTGTGGCAACCCCTAAAAGGAGCAGGTGAAAAAAAATTATGCTGCATTGCTATGATTGATATTCAGTGACAGTAAAATGAATCTTACAATATCCTTTATAATGATTTTCATACATAAACATGAAATATACACTGATCAAGCATAGCATTATGACCTCTGATTGATGAAGTGAATAACACTGATTATCTCTTCATCATGGTGCCTGTTAGTGGGTGCGATATTTTAGGGAGCAAGTGAACATTTTTTCCTCAAAGTTGATGTGTTGGAAGCAGGAAAAATGGGCACGCACAAGGATTTCAGCGAGTTTGACAAGTGCCAAACAGTGATGACTAGACTGGAATAGTGTACACATTACATATTTGCTGTTTTGATTATGCTGATGAATACGTGGACCTCAATCAAGTTTGATTTTGTAGCGAGTGCAAAAATTCTGTGTGCCTTTATGCACTCACCTAGTGGTGCACACAATACATTATTCACTATTTGAAGTTAAAGGTGTTCCTCTTTACTATACTCACACACATGCACTCACATACAACTGGAGGTTGAGTGCGGAAGTGGGGAAACATCATGCATTAATCATGGCAAGACAACGTGTCTCATTACAGTTTCACACGTTCTAGCATTCTCAGGTTGTACCCGGACACTGCTCGGCTCATGCACGTGAGCAGGTGATGTCATTTTTATCATGACTGAGAACTTAGCTTTTGTTTCACTCATTTTTATTAACATATTGGTCTTTAATTATAGTTATTTATGTGAGAAACACTGCTCTCTAGATGGAGAGGATGTTGATACACCTGTCTAATATAATATTAAAAACTCGAGTGCACCGCAGGAAGGACCCAAATGGTCTAGCCATCTTGTGTCTCAGTGCTTTGTGCACTTTGCCATGCGGACATGAGCGGAGTCAACAGATGGACCTACCACAGAGCGGCTTTGCTGTTACAGCTGAGAAGGAGATCACAGTTTTCCATCACTGTAATGACTACACACGACAGGACAACCATGTGATTGCTTGCTTTTCACGCGTCATTACTGACCATCAAAGTTCAGCTCTATTGTTCTCTGCATCTCTATTCTTAGCACTCTGTCCCTGTTAGTGCAATGTCAAAGACTGTGGGTAGATTACAGAGGCATGCTAATGCTGATTAACAAACACTCATGAAAATACATGCAGCACAAAGTGCTCTGATTAGTCAAATGAATTCTTTACAGGAACATTAAAATACGCAGCATACAAGATTGGGACTATTTGACGTGGTGGATAAAGTGTGAAAACTGATATAACTTTATTTATTATTACTTGTAACCATTGCTGAAGCGCAAAGGTCTGCATTTTTCAAATGATATTTATGTCCACATATAAACCTCAGTCACCTGATAGTTTGATAAGTAATGGTATAAATTTTAAGTGTAAAGACCAAGGTATGGATGGTGAGTTATAGCTATGAAAATGGATAATTTCACTGTTGGTGTTCGAAGAATATTTAGCAATAACAGATTCTTTTTGTTGTATTTTTTTTTTAAATAACATGCATGAGAATCAGGCTCTAAAAGTAAGAGCTTCTTCATATGTCCCACTACAAACTCAGGTTTCAACTTTAAACTGCCAACCAGAAAAACTGGAATATTTTTGTGCAACTCCAATTTAATATTCATCATGGTCATGATGCATTTTAAGGTATTTATGGTACTTCAACAGATAAGCAAATAAATTTAGAAAAATAAACAAATTAAAAACATGCAGGTAAGAACTGAAGAAACTGAGTTAAGTTTGACACTGAACAAAAAGGGGAAAAAATAATTTCACACTTAATATTTATCCGCTGGCTCTGTGCAATGTCTTTCTCTCAGGCATGAGGCTATTGATGTGGCACGTTGTGGTTTCCCTGCTAAAAATTCTACTGCTCATAAGAAACTGTATCTTTGCCCAATTACACACTGTCACGGTTTAACCTGTGCCTTCTAGACAACTAAATCTTGTTATGACCAACAACACACTGGAACGGCAGCTTCTATTGTTATGACACCTAGCTGGTAAAATAGATGTTGTTTTAGTTGTGAATATGAGGCCAATGCTACTGTGGTCCATTCCTTCATTGGGTTGCTTTGAACTTTAGCTAGGTTCAACAAGATACATATTTTTGGTAATTTTTTTAAGCATTAACATTATTTTCATACTACAAAAATAATGATACAGTGGGCCAACACATTCAAAACCATTTATTATTTTAAAGTAATGGCAAATATCAGTATTACCAAAATGTTGAATGCTGAATGAATGCTCTGCTCCATGTTTCCACCTTCTTGGAGGTCCAGACTGTCAAACAGGAGGTGGAAGATTCCAAACCTTTTTATAGTAAGAGGGAATTTGGAGCTCCTGTAAAGACTTCATAAGTGGTAAATAGAAAGTTTTTGTTTTGGTCTTGGGGTAAAAATATCAATTATGTCAGTTGATTGATAAATGCTCGCATGGTTTATTCTGGGGAGTGGCTTAACTTTTATAAGCTTGGGTTGATGCTCCTGGGGGGAAGTCAGGATGGCATTGCAGGCTTAGAAAATTGCCTAGGGCCCAACAGCCATGGGCCTAGCCTTTGGTTTTTTTTTTTGGTTTATTTAATTTTTGAGTTTCCTTTGGTTCTTTTGTTGGTCATATTACCAGCCTGACCTGCCTTGTTATCAGCACCTGTAAATAAATTGCACATTGGGTGAAGAGAATTCCTGCCTCCATTTGCTTCCTCAACAGTAGCTGTAGTTCTACTACACAAACTGATGAGAAACTCAACAGTGCTGCAGTACTTTATAACTGAATCTAATTGGGCCATAAGCAAATATTACAGCCTCAGTAAAGTTAATAGGATTATAAACACTGCTTATGTAATATAATTCAACTCATCTTACCTTTTCCTTTTGCTGCACTAATCTACTGTATAAATCTCAGAAGTGCTCCAGTATAGCTTGCTGACTCATAAAGAAGAATGCATGCATTGTACAAATTACATGAGCAATGGTCTTTCTATCTCTGTGTCTCTATATTCTGTTCACCAGATGTTCTTTAGAATGACATGTTCAATATGAAAACAACTGTAATTGTTTTCAGATATGAGTAATTCATTACTTATCAAAACAGCACATATACAGATGCACAGCTAAAAGTCTTGTTGAAAGATCACCGAGAGGCATATAAAGGTTTTACCATGCAGCTACCCAAAGTGCATCCTTCTTAGTCTGAGCTGGCAAGCAATCCTACTTAATGAAAAGGGCTGACTCCTGTACTGATCAAAACACCAGCTTTCATCACTTATTTAGATACTGTGCCTTCTAAAAATAGCCTTGTTAGACTATGGAAACAGGCACAGCTGTTTTGTGGAGCTGATTCAAAACTATGATGAAAGGAAATAAACAGAGATTGAGTAGAACAACCAGTATTTTAACTGAGTTTATGCACTAGATATTCTGTAACAATAAAACAAAATATATGTACTCATTGGTGGACATGGTCAGCAACAATACTCAGGTAGGCTGTGGCACTTAAACAATGCTCAGTTATATTAAGGAGCCCAAGGCAGAAAGGATGGAGCCAAAGGATGGATGCTTTCGTGTTGTTCTTGCCAAATTCTGACCTTACAATCTGAATGTTGCAGCAGAGACTCATCAGACCAGGCAACATTTTTCCAATCTTCTATTGTACAATTTTGGTGAGTCCATGTAAATTGAAGCCTCAGTTTCCTGTTCTTAGCTGACAGGATGGGTACCAGTGCGGTCTTCTGCTGCTGTAGCCCATCTGCTTCAAGGTTCGGCATATTGTACATTGAGAGATGCTCTTTTGCATACCTTGTTTGTAAAAAGTGTTTTTTTGAGTTCCTGTTGCCTCCCTATCAGCTCAAAGCAGTTTGGCCATTCTCCTCTGATCTCTAGCATCAACTAGGAATACCATGATAGCAGAAATTTAGTAGTCAGTTCCAATACCAGTGGAATTACATGAGTCTTGATACTATTAGATAAATTATTTTATTAACATTATACTTTGTTGACAGGACACAAATGGAAATCTTGAGATGGTTACAGAGTATCCCACTAATGTTACTACAGAGTTTTAGGCATTACATCAGATTAAGCATTTATATAATGGCCATTTCAAACATTTTAGCTAGTAGACTGTGGTTTCACAACGGCAATGTCAACTGTCTCAAATAAATGGTCAGGTGTATTTCAGGATAAAAATGCAAGGTACAACTCCTACTGCCATTCTTAGCAACGAGTCAGGGCGGAGCTATCGCATCAGCTTCACTAGTTGTTTTTGCTGCGCCCTGTGTAGTTTTTCCTATGCTTGTATATTCTTCTTTTTAGACTAGAGCACTTGTATGTATATGTTGACCCAGTCACTTCGGGAAGAATTATAGCCTCAATACATATGCTGCCTACAGTGCTTATGGTACTAAAAAAAAAATCAGCAACAATAACAAAAAATCAACAACAAAAAAATAAATAATGAAAAAGAAAACAAAGAAGTACCTTCACATTTTCAGAATTTTGGTATTTAAATGTATTATAAATTTTAGTTATAGTGACATTCCTAGGCTCAACAAGGCAAGAGAACTGCTGCTTACCGAATAGTTTATCTTTTTTGGACCCTAGAGATGGTTGTGTGGGAAAATCAGTTTCTGAAATACTCAGACATGCCACATTGAAATTCACTTAAATAACTTCTTTCACATCCTGATCCTCAGTTTGAACTTCAGCAGGTCATCTTAACCATGTCTATATGACTTGTTGCCACTTTATTGGTTGATTAGTTAGTTGAGTTACCAGTGAGGGTAAGTGCCCTTGCCAGAACATTCATGTTTTCATGTTTCCTATACAAAATATAAAATAAACATCAGCAGGTGATGTTGCTTTTAGAGCTCAAACAGAGTTAATAATCTCCCATCTGTGTCTTTGACCCAGTGTTTTGTGTTTTGAACTTGTATTGTTTAATTTTTTGGCATCTGAGGTATTAGTTCCAGTTTTCAGGTACGGTTGGGTTGTCTGAGTTTAGTATTTATGCTCTCAGGCTTGCGTAATTGTTTGGCTTCAGTTTGGCTTCAGTTGGTTTCAGTTTGGCTTTATGAACTTTGTTTTCTATTGGACTATTGTGAAGGGTAAAATAAAAGCCAGTTTTTAATCAATCCATTCAACTCACCTCATCTGCATTTGAGTCCATATTTCTACCACCGCACAACATGACAATCTGAGGATAATGATCCAAACATAATTTCTTAAACTTCCTGGTCACCTCAGGCACACTGGTTGTTGGCAGATCACTATTTTAATTTACTTCTTCTGGTCAGGTATTAGATTTTACATCCCATTAAAAGCACCAGCTTTCAAAGAAAGCAAGAACACTACAATCATTTTGTTGTATTTGTTTTCCTAGAAAAAATGACTAAGGTAAAAGGACAAGAAAAACCTGATACCAATACCAAGGAAGGCCATGTCTAAACCACATGGAGTGTAAAAAACCTACATATTTTCCACAACCCCCATAACTTAAAACTCAGTCAGTTCTATATAGGTCACCCATAACAGTGCTTACTAAAAATAATCTAACCATTAAACCAAGATGGGTGTGTGTGTGTGTGTGTGTGTGTGTATACTTTCCTGTGGGGTAGGAGGCATTTTCCAAGGCCTGACAACCACAAACAGTGAAGAGAAGTGGGGCTGTAGGAACCCGGTAGACATAAGACACTGAGATGCATTCAAAGTGGTCTCACTTAGGACAAGCTGGCTATGTGTCAGGGTTGTTAAACCAGGGCTTAAAATAAGAAATTTTTTTATGTGCTCAAACACTTTTGAAAAACAAAGAGAAGACTGATTAGAATCTGAACATATTTAAATATGTCGTGCATGTGACATTGACTGAATGTGATTGGACACACATCAGAGAGGAGTCTGAGGGCATTTTCAGCATCACACTAAATTACACTTTTTACACAATTGCACATTCTGGTGACATCTTATGAATCAGCCCTTTTCTGTATCAACTGATTGTGTAAATTCATAATATAAAGTTTGATGGAGTGATAAAAATATGTAGAAATATTTTACAGTCCTGTAGATTTAATGTTCTCATGTAATATATTTTTCTTCTGGTAAACACATTTACTGATCCTGTTTTCTTGTGCATCTTTTGTTTTTTGGAAAGTAACCTGTTCAAATGTGAATGTGCCACCTATTGACGCTAATGATGAATCCATTCATTTGAATTAATTTTCCAGCCCCTGGACTTTAATTGTTCAGAAGTGTTTTGACACACATATATTTTGAGATGATTTCTAGCATTCATTTAAAAGCTGTTAAATTCGTTAGGAAACTAATAATAATTCCAAACTTGGTAAACATTAAAGGTAATAAGTGTAAACCAAATCATTAACAACCTTCTGAAGTAAGATGTTGCTATGAAAAGAATGCAATGATCTGTTCAAAATGTAGTTTTGAGATTGTGTTGATTAGTCTCTGGAGCTTGACCCCATCGCAAGGGTAGTATCCAGTCTGCCCTGAGTTGAAAGGTCATAAAGGCTAAAAATGGTCAATTAAAACAAGGTGCACACAGACAGCTTTGTACCAGCAGGAGCACGACAACCTGACCCCACTTCTGGAAGCAGAGAGGGTTAGAGTGTTTACCAGGCTGGGGTATCCACCAGTGGCACAGCTGAAGGAGAGGGGCAGTGAAACTGTGGAACTCAGTAAGGAAAAGGCAAGTCTCTCTGCAAGGCTGAACAAAAATCTTCTGAAAGACAAGGCCTGGACGCCAGAACACAGCACTCTGGGGGAGAGCCAGAGAAAGGATGCAGCAGACTGAAATAAATTTTAGAAGGAGAAGAAGGCTGTTGAGGAACAAAATAATAATAAAAAACTGTTGGAAAAGAAAAATGTGTTGAAAGAATTAAAGCAAAAAGGGAATGCGGCATAAAAGCAGAGGAGATTGATCATAGTTCAGCTCATGCTGAACCTCTTCTCTCCATTTCCTTCAAATCCACATCTCCTCCATCCTCATCTCTTTCTCCCAAACCACTTTACCTCTAGTTTTCCGCCCAATTCTCCAACCCTCCCTTTAATATACCTCTGCTTTTAAATTTTCACTAGTACCCCATTCCTCATATTTCTAACCCCAGTACAGGGGCTCAGTAATTAGAAATCGTAGAAAACACTTCCACCTCCACCTACTGTATGCAGCCAGGTAATTATTCTAGGCATCATTATCATCAGAATCAATTATTAAGAATAAACCAAACCAATCATATTTCTACATCTGTCTGCATCTTTAAATAAATAGAATAGAGTACAGCTGCACCACATTGTAAAATATTATTACTTCTATATATTGTACTTCTATCAATACGTTGACCATTAGCTAGCAACAACAAGAGGTGAAGGCATTTTTAAAAACAGTTCTTTTAGTAAAGGTAGCAATAAAACACTGAAAACCCCTCACTAAACATAAAACTGTGTATTACTGGCAAAATTGGCTAAATATACGTTCTGCATAAAAATGAAGTTTTGAGCTCAGTGTGACATGGTTAACTGATAATATCTAGAGGAGGATTAAAAGTGGATCCATAGTGTAGTGCAGGGATCTCAAACTTAAATGCCCTGGGGGGGGGGGGGGTCACCGCTGGTTGTGTTAACTTCTTTGCTTAATTAAAAGTAAAAACGTACAGGCTCTGAAATGTACTCAAAGAAAGTAAAAGTAGCAGGTTGTATAAATGTTGAATTCAGTGAATGAATCTCAGCATCAACAGCTTTGATTCAGACTCATCTCTGCTACACTTCATGTAACCTGTAACTCTGACCATGAACACAGCCTCTGTGCACCAGTCAAACACAGGGCTTTACTGTAAATACAGTACAGAAAACTGACCTGTTTTCATACAGTCTTTGAATTACACAAAGTCAGCATACCTCAGTTTGTTTTGCAGTCCTTACCTTTAAATCTAACCTCTCTTCTTCCTCTCCTGTCCTCTTTCTTACATCTTTGTCCTCTGAGTGAACTTCTCTCTCATTCTTTTCTCTCCCTGGAAATACAGCAGCTGTTCTTTTAGCTAGCAGACCTAGTATGAAAAATTGCGGACACATTGTGTGTTTGCTGATATTTGTTAAGCAATTAGAAACGTTGCATTTAAAATTACCTGCCACACGTTACTCCCTTTATTTTCGCAATTTAAGATGTTGAAGTACCGCGTGAACAACTTACGGACATCTGCCCTCGGTCCTATAAATGATACATAAAGTATACGGTTTTGCCTCTTTAATCTCTTTGTATGCGATAAGCCCCAGTGATGGAGGATACGCCAGTAGGATTGTCTCTATTTGTCATTGTTCCGCTATTTAGGCTCAGAAAGTTTGATGCTTGACGGCGCAGTGACCGGAGATGCAAACTTCCCTCAGACGTGTTAAGCCTAAAGTAACGACCCTGCTTTAAAATGTAAATAGTAGAAAGTGCAGATATTTGTGTAAAAATATGGGGAGTAAAAGTAAAAAGTAGTCAGAAAACTCTGACAGGGCGGATTAATGCATTTTTTGCATTTAAATTTATTTTGCAAATAAATCGTCCTCATAAAACGCACTGTGAAAAAAGTGAAGTCGACATCAAGCAATGATGTAATGAGGTCCTGATGTTTCTAAACAAGAGAAGGAAGAAAGAGATTCTGGGTTCATCCAACTCATAAGAAAGCAGCAGCAGGGAGAGTTTCATGGTCTGATCCCAGCTGTCAGTGGGCAGTTTGAGCTCATGTTAGCAGAGTTGGGCTCGCATCTGAGGCAGAGAAATTATTCCAGACAGCCCACTGACCCCGAGCAGCGTGTAGCTGTGTGTCTGAGGTAACACTGTATTATTTTACTGTTTCTGCATCACTGTATATATAGTGTATCGGTGCGTGTTTTCTTACATGTTGCTAAATGCAGCGCTAGTCAGAAAAATTTAACTTGATCCGAAAAAATAAATGCTGTAAATTTGTTCTGTGAGATGACGCGGTCGGTGTGAACGGCCAAGTCCGAACAATAGTTTTAGCACGAAACAACACATTTACGCGTCAGGTGTGTAAAGGCCTTTAGACAGGTAGGGAACCAGTGAAGACTGTGGGTTTAATTTTAGCAGTAACGCCTCACACAAGTGTCGTGGCACCCTCAAGAGTGAATCATAGACAGATCAGAGAGAATCCGCCCATTTTTCAAAATAAAACGTCGTTTTATCAGTGCAGCCTATGGGCTAGTACCTGGGGGTCTCTGATTTAAAGTACACGAGAAATTGTTGTCTTAATTGGGCGGGAAAGCGAAATTTAAAAACAAAGTAACTTAAAGGGCCTAATTGTATTATACTTTTGACGTCAATTCGTGGCCAGATGCAGGGGGGCCAGAAGTGGCCCTTGGCAGGGAGTTTGAGACCCCTGGTGTAGTGGTTTATACATTTGCCTACTAAGTGAAAGATCCCCAGTTTGATCCTGAACCTTTGGGGTTGATACAACCCTTCGGAGTCCTTTTTTTGTGAATAACATAACAGGCAAAACTAAGTCATCTACAGGGGTTTGAAAAATAAAGGTGATGCAACTGGTTAAACTTAGTACATTATATCACCAAGTGATTTCCCACTTCATGATAACATCAACGTGCTGGTGGTGGCTGCAGCTGTTGACTGTGCCTGCTTCGTTAAACCAGACACAGACGTCAATGTAAGGCTTTCCTTGCTAATGTGTTAAGGAAGCTCATGACTGCATTGCAGGTGGCTGATTGAGGACATCAGCCACCTGCAATGCAATCTTGAGCTCCCTTTCCAGGCGTTTCAATACCCACTCACATCTTGACTCATGAACAATGTCTCACAAAGGATTCACACTTTGGCTCCAGTGATGATAATGACCCACGCCTATGTTTTAATTGATGTCTGTTTGCTTGACTTGCTTGCTTGCTCTAATGGAACACCACTGATACAACGTACAGATATCCACTGCACACCTCACTTGCAGGCATTCAGCAATAATGTCAGAAAGAAATTACAGCCAAATTATGATGAACTGAGTTTTAGTTCATTGGAGTGAATGAATTTTGGAAGTAAGAACTTTCTGGCCTGTCCTCACTTTTTCACACCTTTCAAAAGTACTGTTTGAAGGCTAAGTAAGACATGCGCTTAGTGGTAAAGTTAAAATAAAGCTCAGGTCAGGGTTTTTCCATTTAGGTAGATCTATTAGGTTGTGATAGCTTAGAAAGGCAGTAATGCCAATTACTGTCCTAAAAAAGACATATTAACCCACCAGCTCCCTCAAACAAAGTCTGTCATTTTGCATTTGCATTTGCTGCAGTTTTTATCTCTGCTGCTTCCTCGCCTAACCCACGCACAGTAGTAATGAAAATGTGCCTTGAGCAGACGACTTCCTGCTGTGTGCTAAATGTATGAAAGGATGACAGTGGGTAATAACCTGATTCTCCCGACGCCGTTCGAACTTCATGTGTACAGCGACAAAGGTGGTCCAGCATAAACAGTGTTTCTGAGGTAATGCAGTTGCTCTGTTAAGTAACAGCTATAATAACACCGTCTGTTACGGCGTTGTCTTAAGTGATAAGTTAGTCAGGACAGCTATAAGTGTCATCCAAAGATAGCCATTTCTAAAAACCAGAATGTTTTAGCAGTTTTACATTGTTGGTGTTACATATGTGTTAGGAATGTTATGTACTGTAAATAAGTCAGAAAGGTCTCCAATTTTTGTGCTAAACTATGATACCTGAATTCTGGTGCTGGGAGCCGAAGGCTTAAAGTGAACAGAGACTATCGTTTTATTAGAGTATGTTTAAGAAACCAATCTGAACTGTTCCTTTTAGAGATTTTCTCACAGCTCTAAAATGCCAAATGTTTGTACCATATGAAATGACATAAATTTAGGCTGTCATGCCTCACAAAGTGAATTACAAGGCACCTGCAAATAAATGCGCACACACACACGCACACATACACACACTGAACTGAACAAAATACAGCTGTGCACGTTACAAAAGTGCACATTGAGCTTTAGGCCCCTGATGATTTTTTTTTTTCAATGCATGCTGTGCTGCCGTGCACATGAGGCACAGCAGACGTCCTCTTAAACAGCTGGACAATCATGGTCACATTATAAAACCAACCAAATAAGGATCTGTATCTTTTAAGTCACCACCACACAATGTTCAGTGCCCACACAGCTGTTAGCAAGATCAACACCTTTTCCTTTCCAAGACCTTAATGTAGCACTAACCGCTCACTGTTGTAGTACGCATGTTATACTATGCAGCAGGGTTTCTACATGTGCACTGGACTTCACACGCTCCCCACAGAGTGTAGCAGCAGATCACCAAAAAAGTAGACATGATCTCATTATTAATAACTTCAATCAGACCAACTTCCATTACACAAAATAAATGAATGAATGACTAAGGGCAGCGCACTCCCTGCCAGATGTTTGTTACTGTATTAACTACGCACACAATCAGCAGACAAACCACAGCTACTGGCTAAAATGCTTTTGTTTCAGCAAAGATCCTAAAAATAAAAACTATTGCAAAGACACAAAAGGTAAATTAGGAAGGCAGCCCAGCTTATTTTGGTCTCCAGTAAACCCCACAAAGTCCATTTTTGGACAGCTCTGGAAAAGATTATGTGTTTACTGCAAAAGGCACCAAACAAAGTGAAAGAACAAATAAGGTAGTCTGTCCTTACCAAAGGAAAAAATCAATGAGAACTCAGCTGTGAAAAAAAAATGTTTGAAGGAAGTGTGTACAAAGGTCTCTTAAACCTTCTTGTGTCTTGCATGTTTTTTTTGTCCTTACAAACCTTACACAATTTAACAAAGTGACTTACACTGCTGTAAGTACAGAGTAAGACCAAGGCAAGACTTAGAGGTTTACAACTGAAGTATGAAGACACATTAATAACAATGCAAAAATCTCTTTACGAAACAATACACAAAATGACTGAAAACAAAGTCATTTTAAAGTATGATAATAATTTACTTGTATCAGTCTGACTACATAAAGCTCACAATTTAGATGGCAAGATGGAGTCTCATGAAAAATACAAGTAAAAGATCTGAGATGATGGGAGTCCCATCACACCGCAGTGAAGTGAGCTGTCCGCTCCAGCTTCTTTCATTAGTCCGTTACGATTAACGCTTTAGTTGGCCTTTCTCTCTTCACTGGACACGTTGGATACGGAGAGCACCGTTTGAATCACAACTTTGTTAAAAGAGTGCAGCATCTGCCTCCGAGAGGGAGCAGCAACTGGACAGGAACAACAAGTGCATTATTGTTACGATTCGAGTCCTTTGCTCACAGTCACGCAGGAAATATAGTATGCACGGGTAGTCACGGCTCTCCTTCTTCACTTTATTCAAAGCATTAAAGAAAAAGTCAAAGACATTCGCCTTTTTAGATCTTAAAGATATGCTGTCAGGTAACAAGACAGTAAACCCCAAGAACCTACCGGAAAAAAAAAATACAATTAAAAGTCTGACATCGTTAATCAGTTTCTGATTTTACCTTTTTGACTCGCCGTCACCAACTTCCACAAACTTATCCGTCCACTCGACGCACACACACAGACGAGACTGAGGGGAAAACTTCACAGACGGTCCTCATCCATGCTGACAGGTAAAACAATCCGGTGACATCTACTGCTTTGTTTGCCCAGCCGAACAACAAACTCAAATCAGTGCATCTCGGAGGCGGAGACCCGTTACTTCACGGATGAGAGCCGCAAAGAGCAGACCACTGAGCGGTGACCTATCAGTGTCTGGCCAAACACCGTTTATGACCTCCCTCCTTTTAACCTCTTAGTGGCCATCTATGTTTCTGTCTACATCCGGTCCTTTCTGTAACCTTATTGAGGCTATATTCAATTCACTTTTATTTATATAGCGCCGAATCGCAACAAACAGACAGATTAAATGAAGCCTGTTTGAGCTGAACTGTAAAATTGCCGGCCCCTGAAAACATTTACAGCCCTCCAAAATAACTGAAAATTACACTTTTTTTGGGAGTCTATTAATCAATTGATTAATTAAGTAGCCTGAATTGACTTTATGGGTGTTATTGTAGAGCTTTTCTACACAAAAATAGTCCAAATGTGAATCCATCTCCTGCAACACGTACAGTAGATCCACAACAAGGTTTTGTTTCATTTGTAAGTGAGCACAAAAAGCATTAAGAGGCAGAGCATCGAGCAACATCCAAAGTCCACATTCGCTCTACGTTTTCATGTTCACTTAACAGATAAGCATAGATTCCATCTGATGCTGACCAGTTTTAAACGAAAGCACACTGGAAGAAGATCATCGTGCACAGAGACTTGTTATGTCTCAGATCATGAGGTCTGACCTTCTCTGCCTCTTTGGGAACAAAAGATTAAAGGTTGCAGGCAAACAATGTGGGCAGTTTGTCTGCCAGCGTCTGATCAAACAGTGTGTGTTTACTGTATGCATTTGTGCATTTCCACACATTCATTCGAGAGTGTGACTTTTTTTTCCTGTGGCCTTGTGCATGCAAAAAGACTGTTGTCTGGCAGAAACAATTTGCTTCTTAGATTCTATGGACCGCCAGAACAATGTTTCTATTGATTAGAGAGCGACAGAGAAAGAGAGAGAGAAAAAAAGACAGACAGTCCATCAGATGAGACAGAGACAAATTTACTGCTACTGATTACAGTCACCACCATTCACTGACAAAAGGGCAAAAAGCTTCTGGGAAAGCTGACTGGAGATTCTACACTCAAATCTGTCAGCTTCCTAACCAGGCTGCAAATGGCCTTTCTGTTGCAGTGATCTGCGTGCAGATTTATTTCATATTTCATGCAAGCAATCTAATATTTTTTGTATTTCTCAACAGCTTTTTACACTAATTCCACTCTCATATAACACCCAAAACCTTTGACTGATAGATTATACCTTGTAGTTTTTAATTTTCATTTCTGCACACTTTCTGTCCATGAAATAACAAAGAGCTTCCAAACCTATCTCCCCCATAAAAAATGTGAGTGAAATCATTCAAATGTGTGATGGCATATATGCCACATACATAACATATACTTGGATAAAGTTAGTATAATGCTTAGTCAGACAAGCATGACACTAAGACAATTAATGGATTTTCACCCGTGAGGCTAATGGAATTAAGATAAGATATGTTTGACATAGAGAGCAAAGTAAATCAAATGCTAGACTCTAAGTTAGTTAATTATCTACAATAATTTCAGACAGAATAGCTTTGGAATCCATTATACACTGCTAAAATTACAATTAGGCTTTCTACAGAGATACATAATTATTACCAACAGCTTATTCTTTATTATCAATCCATGAAATTTTAAATACACTTAACCCAAAGCAAACTATAGCCCTCCTCTACAGCTCAGGTTGAATATATTAAATGTACATAAATACACAGATGAATAAATGACATTGACTCACAAGAGGGCAAGTGTCTTTGCAAAGCTTTGCAAAAAATGTAAATGAAAAAAAAAAACCTGCTTGTTACATTTGTATTTACAACCAATTGTCTGCTCTGCTTCTCCTTAAACACCCAATTCCACTGTGCATTGCGTCATTTGTATCTAAGTGGCTGAATGCACGATAGAAAGGTGTGCTACTGTGTTTATTAAGTTGGGACCTAAAATAGCTGCTGTTTGATAAGACTCCAATTATACTGTGAAAGTGACCTGCTACATTCAGTCAGTGCTCAGTAGTAAATCACTGTCAGTGCTGTTGTAATATGCAGTCACTGAGAATAATTCATGCCACACACACTCTGCAACTGCCATTCAGTCATACACAAAATTCTGCCCCAATTATCCATTAACACACCTGTACCACGTGGTTGCAGTGCCTTTGCATATAAATACACTGGAAAAATAAGTTAATGCATGTGTCAAAAAAAAAAAAATCCCATTTACAAATACGTACCCACTGCCAGTTTCATCTGATCAGCAGCCTGTGTTGTGAAATAAATGCATTACATGGTGCCCTCAAAATTTCTCCAAATTACTGTTTACACAAAAGTAGCATCCATAGGCTGTAGAGTGCACTACTCTGCTCACAATTATAAATGCAAAGTGTTACAGTCTGTTGTTACATTTAGTGATACAGATCATGATTTCATTGTCACTACAGAGGAAAAAGGCTGGTTGAGGGAGTTGTATCACCCGCCTCACTGCTGTATTGCAAAGTATGACTTCAAAAATTAAATACTGTTTTTTGTCCTCCGTGTATGTGCTAATGAGTCCATTAAAGATGAGTCTGACATACCCTGTCATGTCACAGCTCGCTGCATTGCTGGGTAGAAATTTGTCACTTCCTTTCATCTTTATCGCTTCATCTCTTCTCCATCAGGTATACCCGCTTATCCTATTAATCTTTTATCCTTTTTGCCACCTGGGATGCAAGAGATAATATGCTGTATATGGACAAAGTATGCCATCAAGGGCAGAGTAAGCCTTTGCCTTCACCTTTCCTCATGATACAGTTGGCTTTAAATGTCGATTTGTAAGATGCTACAAATGATATTAGTCTGTCAGGTTTTATCTTTTTACTTTTACTGCAAATGCCTGCTTACTATATAAGCAACAGAAATAGTTAACCACATGGAAGTTAGCTTCTCTGGTCAAGGGCCACTGGTGTGAATGCCTAGCTCATGCTGCCACCCCATGAGCAACTGGAGAACAAAAAATGCAACCACAACAGTTTAAAGGAAAGCTGGAAATGTTTCTGAGCTAGTTTAACTAACTTATGACTTTAGACAATGCCATGAGGCTGGTGTGGTGAGGAATGTGATTTTGTATACTTTATATACTTTTATACACTCATTAGCAATACGTACTTGTTATGGTTACAGT
>JAMQGT020007849.1:0-28802 GCA_024447675.2 Pterophyllum scalare
AACTGGACAAATGAAGCACAAGAGAAGAAGTGGCAGACCTTAAAAAAAAAAAAGTCTGCAGATGAACATTTTCTGAAAGTCATATCCTTTAGAAATGAGAAAAAAAAATCCAGCAAAGACCTGACACAGCATCTTCTGTTCACTGGAGCCTCCTCAGAAATGGTCTCAGGGAAGGGTGGCTGTCAAGAGTCCGTTCTTAAGGAAGAGAAACAGGAAACAGGAGTGTCTACAGTCATCTGGAGGCTCTGTCACGGTTTGCGGCTGCGTTTCAGCCAGTGGTGTTGGAGATCTTGTCAAAACTGAATGCAGAAAAGTGCTTTCAGATTTTGATCCAGCGTGCAGTACCATCTGGAAAGCATCTGATTGGCAATGGTTTCATTTTTTTCCAGCATGGCAATGATCCCAAACACGCTGCTAATGCAGTGAAAGCATACCTGAATAGAAAAACACACAGTGGAACACTATCAGTCATGGATCGGCCTCCCTTGAAGACTACTTAAAGAAAGGTTTCATAAGAGACTGTGTTGGAGAATAAAAGTGATTATATCAAACATGATTTTCAAGCTCATTAAAATTGGACAAGCTCTGTTTTGCCTTATTTACTGCGTTATTTCCCATTTTCCTACCAAAATATGAAGAAATGAGTGGTGGCTCAAGACTTTTGGACAGTTTTCCATTAAGACTACTGCAATGCAATTTATTTATAACAGTGTGCTTAATACATCAACCCTACTAGTGTTTATAAAGTTGTTTTTGAGTCTAGGAATTTATTTTTCTTTGTTTCCCTGGCAGCCTATCCTCATCTCACTCTCATACATCTAAATATCCCTTGGTCCAAGTCTGTCAGGTTTAGTTCCCAGAAAACAAGCCATGGCAACTTTTTCTCACAGCAGTTATCTTCCCGCTCCGCTGTGAAATCAAACAAAACAGCCAGATAACAAATGAATAAAGACGGGACACAGAGAGAGACACTAAACAGTTGCTCGGTGTGGGAAACAGTTTAATTATACATTTCTCTTGTCACGGTGACAGCAAAGAAAGAAAATGGGCTGTGTGTTTGTGCTCGTGTGGCTCGTGAATACAACAGGGATTATATGTGTCTGTTGTTTTCCCTTCCAGCTAATGAGGCCGGGGAGACACCACTGGATATCGCTCGAAGGCTCAAACACCTGCAGTGTGAGGAGCTGGTGAGCTTACTGTGTTTAGATGTGGCTTATTCCTGCAAGCACATCACTTCCTGAAATACAAGGGCTGTCAATCATTTGTGTTTCTGTATGTCTGTGTGTTTACAGCTGAACCAAGCGTTAGCAGGAAAATTCAACGCCCACGTCCACGTTGAGTATGAATGGCGCCTGCAGCACGAAGACCTGGATGAGAGCGACGAGGATCTGGATGAGAAGGTGAGGGATGTTTTTTGTGAATAATAATAGCATCTCTGTGATGATTTCATGACAAAAGCTGAGTTAAAAAAAGAA
Source organism: Pterophyllum scalare (assembly GCA_024447675.2). Taxonomy (NCBI): domain Eukaryota; kingdom Metazoa; phylum Chordata; class Actinopteri; order Cichliformes; family Cichlidae; genus Pterophyllum; species Pterophyllum scalare. Next base: position 1,476 of record JAMQGT020007849.1, read on the forward strand.
GCCCCATACAGACAGACAAACAAACAAGAATAAAAAAAGAGTAGACAAAAAAAGAATAGCACTTGAGAAAGAAAATCTGTTTTGTAGAGAGGCTGCTGTGACCTAAAAAATAACCCGGAGAGCTTTGAATGTCTGCAGAGGCTGATTTTCTTTTATTTTGCTACCAATAAAAACAATCTCCTGTCCTTTTTAAATGAAACCTCTGAATTCATTATTCCTTTTGTGCTTTATAATCAATGCCGTTACTGCTGACTGAAATTATTGAATCAGATTGGTGTGGAAAGTGTGAAAAAAGACAACTGTAGATATTTGGTTTAGGAGGCAGGAAGGCAGTGAATGTTAAACTGATTCATTTGAACTTTGTTGGACTGGGCTTTCTTTGGCAAGCAGCTACATTTGTAGGATAATTGCAGGAATTTAACACATATCCATTGTAGTGCAGTATGTGCTCACAGTTCACTTGCGTTGAAGAACACTTGGCCGTCACTTTATTAGGTACACCTGTTCAAAAAAAAACTGAACAAAACTGTGAGGAAGTAACGGCTCTTAGGGCCCAGTGAGTCCTAAGAAATCAGCATAAAGAACCCTTTAACCGTGATGTCAGCCATTAGTTTCTGGACTCTGCGTGTTGAAGCCTCAGTTTTAGCGTTTTGCTGCGAGTGCTAAGTTGTCAGCTAGTAAGCTTAGTTAGCAAGTTACACTGATAAACCTGTCCAGCTGCAAATCACAGTTACACATACCTGCTAATAAGTGCAAGGTAACAGACTAGGAAAAGACCCAGATTTCACTTATCAGAAGGGAAGCACAGACTTCTTAGGTGGGTCTACCTCGCAGCAGGCCATATTATTTGTTAGATAATTTTATTAAAAGTGAACCACGAATATGGTTGGGAGTGACTGGAATTAATGACCTGTAATGGCTCACCTATTAATCACAGCAAGCTGTCACACCCCTAATGAATGTCATCTAAAAACAAACGTTATGAATAAGGAAACTATCCACAGAGACCAAAACTGTTTTGTGTAGCAGACTTTAAACATGTTTTCATAGCTGAAGGTGGGCGTTTCCTTCCTGTTGGTTTTCTTCCTTGCTCCGTGTAGTAAAAATGATGCACTCCTGTTTCACATTTTGTAACCCCTATGCTCACAACCTCACGTGCATATTCTGACGCTTCCCCTCCAGCCGAGCCCTCATCGGAGAGACGAGCGACCGGTCAGCTGTTACGCCCCGAGCAGCAACTCCCACCATGGGCAGTCCGGGCCGGGCTCCGCGGGTCGTGAAGCTGCCAGCCTCGCTAAGGACAAGCAGCGCCCCTACATTCCCAACCTGGTCAACAACGAGACTTATGGCACCATAGTCAACACAAACCTCCCTCAGCCCACCACCAACTCTGCTGCCGCCCCTGCCCCCGAGGAACCTGGGTAAGCTCAGACAGAAGAAACAAATGCAAATGTAGGTAGAAATCAAACCATTTAATAAATATGTTAAAGTTTATATGAATGGATATGATAAAGACGTTATCATAATCCAGATAACCCTGATAACCTCACTGACCTGGAGCTGGCCTCTTTGCCTGCCTTGGGGGAGTGATATGAATGGAAAAATTTTAAAAAATTCCAGTGACTTGCCTCAGTCAGCCTTTAGTACCATTAGTGTGCATTTGGAGTGCTGCCAACAGAGCAGAGGAGGAACAACCAGCTGTGTTGCCCACCTCACGTCACCACAGCCCCCACCCTCGGCATTCATTGCCCTCATTAACTGTCACTCTCAGTTACACTGAAATGGAAACGACTTCACTTTATTAGTGGACGTTGGTTCTGGCAAACAGCTCTGCTTTCGCTTTGTCTCCCTTTGTTTTCATTTTAACATCCCGCATCTCCTTTTCCGTCTCTCTCAGTGCAGTTATCCGGTCTGGGAGGACTTGGTCAGTCCTCGGCGTCCAGCAGCTGGAAGCCTGGTCCTTTGGACTTGGCTGGCCGACAGAGGTCGTCCTCAGACCCCCCCAACATGCATCCTCCCCTCCCACCCATGAGGCTCACTTCCACTGGAGGTATGGCCCCCAGTTTTGCATGCTTACATGCTGCCTTTTCATTTAATTACCTTTGAGAGCTAAAATATGTGTAGAAACTACTTCTCAGTCTTGACCAGAGCTACAGTGAATTTAATAGGACATAGTGTAGTGCAAACAAATGAACTGAAGCAAAGGATTGCTGTGTTCCAGCTCTGGGTCTTCCTCCTGTGGTGAAGATGGAATCCCTGAGCAAGTCAGGTCAGGGGGCATTGGGGTCCAGGGTGGTGCCACCTAAATCTCCCCCAGGGTAAGGAATTAAAGGCACATACACAGCTAGTGCAATGTTTTGCATGTCCTTAGATGTAAAAGACAGGCCTGAAAACATGTACTAAAGCAGAGGCAGCATTCACTGGTGGTCCTTTCAGCTTTCTTAGGTACACAAGAAAATTAATGTAATTCATTACACATATACCCCGAACATTGTGCAGCGTGGATGTGTGTCTTGTTTTGGCTGTTTGTGATGTTTCTTTCCCAAGTCGAATGAGAATGCATGGCTGCTATTTAGCCGCCTCTTTAGCTTCTGGGCTAAGTTCTGCAGCGAGCCAGGCGAGTAATAACTTTCCTCCACAGTTGTCCTTTTGTCCTTTTTTTTTTCCTCCCCACAGGCCTCATAGTGCTGTAATAAATCTCTTAACAGTCTTGTCGAGCTTCCTCACAAGCTCTTTTCTCCGTCTCGCTACAACTATCACTCTGTTCTTTTCCAGCAATGATAAAGGCTTCGGCAGAGGACCTCTAAATCGAACAGGATCTAACGAAAGAGCAGGTGAGTGAAGTCCACTGAAAGCTGCATGCGAGTTGTTTGAGTATTCTCTCAGATCCTGTTTCTCCTCTGGAAATGTGGAAAGTTTGTTGTCGCTGTGATCTAATTTCCTTTTCCCGTTCCAGCTAAGGAAGTGCCAGGATGCCCTCAGAACTCCATAGGTCAGTCTGTGCCTCCAGCCCCCACCCCCAGGAAGGCCTACTTAGTGAGTCCCCGATTCTTATTTGTTTTTTCTCTCTAATTATCATCCAGATTTTACTTTGCATACTCATTTGCTCTGCAGAACAGACTCATCAGCAGCTTATTTTCTAAGTCATGGCTTACTGCCTTTGTAGGGTTGTGTAATTCCTTCCCTATTGTTTCAGTGATTCCAGTGTTTGCTTGCAAATTCCCTTGCTGTAGTCTGAGTCTATAATTTGGCCTTATTCTTCATGTGAGGCGACTACTGATGACAATTTGTGTGTCATGTCAGCGCATTTTAAGCTTTTTAATATCGCAAAGAGATCTTAAATTAGACTGGCTAAAGCCATTTGTGGTGGTGGTGTGTGGTTTAGGTGGTAGAGTGTGCGTCTTTCATTTGCCAAGGTCTGTATAGTAATTCCCCTTGTTGGCCTCTAGTTGTTGGTATTTGCCAATCCAATCCCATGCAGTGTAGTAATGATTCACAAACGTCATTTTCTGTTTAACTTCGCCTTAGTTTCCTAATTAAAAAGTAAAATCTCACAGATTAACACAAATACACTTGAAATATTGTGTGTATGTGCTTGTTCCTGCGTCCCAGAAGCAGAGGCCAAAGCGAGTGAAGGCCATGTACAACTGTGTGGCCGACAACCCCGATGAGCTGACCTTCTCTGAGGGCGAGGTGATCGTGGTGGATGGAGAGGAGGACCAGGAGTGGTGGGTCAGTATCTCTCAGGCTGAAGACTCAGTGTGCAAGGGCATTTTTGTGCATCTTGGATGTTTGCATGCGTTTTCAGATTAAAGCACAAAGCTCTCCCAGTCCAAGTAATGTACTGTAGTGGATGTTGGTGTTCTTGGTCACCATGGTAGTTTAAAAACCCATGACCTCATCCGGGCCAGTGTCCCTCCTCCTCTTTTTCCGCCTGCTGCTGCTTCCTCTGTGGAGCCCCTTGTGTGAACAGTGACCAGCTGCAACTTGTTTTTCTCTGAGCCACCCCTGCAGATATGACCGTATTTAGTCAGTCTCACTTTGTGTGTCCCCACGTACCTAGAGTCCCCCGAGGACCCCGTCATGCATCCAGCTACATTATCACTCTTTTTGTGTCTGAGATATCAAATAACAGCACAGAAATGAGGCTGCACAAACAGGTCTATCATATGATCGAAAGCTTCCAGGTTTCTTTCCTATGAAAATATTTTAAAAAGCCAATGTAATGAGAAAAGAATGCTTTACAGTATTTAAAACATGACTCTCTTTTTTTTTTTATCTCTGATGTAGTTTCTCTGATAAACTTTGATTAACATTTGATGTTATTGCTTGTCATGCTTCACTTAACTTTATCGGAGCAGAAACATGTCCTAGCTTTTTATTTCCAGGTATAGACAACGTTTAAAATGTCTTAAATGGGAGATAATAGGTACTGTCTTCTTTATCCTCAAGGTAATTTTAAAAGAGGAAAGTCTTTTAAATGTTATATCTGATGTTTGTTGTGATGTAGCCTTTTATTGCTCTTTGCAAAATTAGATGGTGTTTCTATTGATTCAATTTTGTTTGACAAAATCCCGATTGACTTGCATTAGATGATTGCTCATTTTTCACGAAGATGAAGTATTTTGGATGATTTTTTTAAAAAATGTAACTAATACTGCTCTTATGTGTGGACATACAGTCATTTGAAAAATAACGTTTCAGAGGACTCCATGCAGTTTACTGGAAAACTGAGGAGGAGTTCACGGTCAACTTAATGACTGCAAGGTGCCCAGCTCCTGTGCCTCAAAACAAGCTCAAATCACCATGCCTCCATTACCATACTTGACAGTTGGTATGAAGTGTTTGTGCTGACAAATGTAGTGCTGTGCATTATGGCCAAACATCTCCACTTTGGTCTCATCTGTTCAAAGGACATTGTTCCAGAAGTCTTGTGGTTTGTCCACATGCAGCTTTGCAAATCTAAGATGTGCTGCTATGCTCTTTTTTTGAGAAGAGCCCTTCTCCCCGTGACCCTCCCGAACAAGCCATACTTTTTCTAATTATGCTGTCATGAACTTCAACATCTAACATGCTAACTGAGGCCTGTAGAGTCCGAGATGTAGCTTGCTAGTTTCTCTGAGAATTGCATGGTCTGACCTTGGAGTGAATTTGCTGCTGCAGACCTGCAAGCTGTCAAAACATCTGCTTTTATAGAGGTGGTCACGTTTGCTGATGATCAGTTAATCAGGTGCATTTAATCAGCAGCACCTGGCTGCTACTTATTCGCTTTATTCATATGGAAGCAGTCAGGGTGTACTTAGTTTTTTACAGTACTGTGTGCAGTCCTGTGAAAACTTTTTTCACATGATTATATATGGGGGGTAAAAAATTATATTTTAAGGCCATGTATCACTAAATGCTATTTGGTGTACAAGTGAGAATCTTTAGCCATGTTTCATTCATTTAAACCCACATTTTGCTTGATTTGTGTGCATGTTTAAATTCATTTGTACACGAGACACAAGTGCCTGCTGTATATCATGATGATAGTTAGCATAATACATTTTATTTCCCCTCTGTGACCCCTGAGGGACTCCGTATCTATGCATTTTACATAGAAACTAACCTGCTTGCTTGTAACTCGCTTTTAGCACAGCAGACATCCTGAACTGCACCCTTTTTATATCAAGTAATAAAATGTCCACCAATGTATCAATAAAAGGCAAAAATGTAAACGATGTTCTCGGGATTTTAAAAATCAAAATTGAATCATGTGGGTTGAAATCACAAATAACTGAAAACTCCCTCCCCCCTGTTTTTAATGACCCAGTCGTTTTCTGTGGTTTAATGGTTTTTAGCACTGTCTTAGACTGTATGTTAAAGATGGACATAGCCTCTGGGTCTAAAAAGCAAAGCCAACGCTGAAGTGCCTGAAAGCTACATTCTTTGGCCAGCAGGGGGCAGCACCGCTCATTGCAAAAGGAGCCTTTTACTCATTTTCTTTTATTTATAACCTCAGTGAACACTTTCCTAAAAGAGTTTGTTTCGATCTGTGGTTTCAATTCTTACTGAATACAACATGAGGTTCATTTTTTAAATTATGTCCCCATTTTGAAAATTATTGTTAGCAAATTAATACTCTGTGGTGGTCAAGTTGGTACAATATGACCGTGCAGTGTTTCTCAGTCAGAACCACGTGTTGGTCCAAATGCTCAGCCTGAGGCTTCAAAACTTTAGTCACCCAATTGGTGATGTCACCGTGGCTACGTCCATCTTTTAGATAAGTCTGTGCATACTGTATAATGGCTTTAGTTGACTTAACTTGTTAAAAGCAGTCAAATAATTTGAGTTTTTATTAATTAATAGTAATTTAAGAGAACCGACCTAACCTCTCAGTTCTCTTGTTGTGGCTGCCTTTTATCCTCCTCTGACTTCTCTTTCCTCTTCACAGCTGGGCCACATCGAAGGTGAGCCAATGAGAAGGGAAGCCTTCCCCGTTACATTTGTGCACTTCATCGCTGACTGAAATCTGGGACTCAGGAAGTGTCACAGGATGGCACATCCTTCTATCACTCTGTCTGCCAACAAATCCAACAAAACATCCGCCATCGCCCCAGTGTTTGCATTCGATGTCGTCATCATAATCGTCACTGGCATCTCGAGCGAGCTCGTTTAAGTGTCAGTGCTGCTCCAGCAAGTCTGGGTGTCACGGGGGACTCATCGGACCGTATGTGGCTTTAATGCTTGCAGATGGGGAAAAAAAACAAAACGATGATTGTAGTGAATGTCCTCTCGCAATAAATGCACTTTTCTTGTCTTTTCCCTTGTTGACATGTATGTACAGAATTCATTTCATCCAATTTCTCCATTATACAGACAGTCCTTAAAGTGATAGTACTGAGATTACAGCATTGTATTTTAACTTTCTGTCATTGTGAACTTGGTCCAACATGCTTACATTCCACATCTGTGCATGAGCAATTTTGCAATGTATGCTTTTAGGTGCAGCTTTCCACAGCTGTAATAGTCCTCCTGTGTGGAGGCTTTCCTAATGGTGCTAAGTTAACCCTAAAATATGCTGGAAGTTGCAACCAAGGGAGCCTTTCCCTGTCCTGATTTCAGTGACAGACTGGCATTGAAAATGGGATGCTGCATGTTAAAATAGCCTCCAACCCATCACACCTGGGAGAGCCCAGTTTCTCGGGCCACCGTAGAGTAAGAGTAGAGTAAGCTGCAAATGAATTCGGTGTCATACATCCTCTGCAAGGCTTTCCCCACACATACACACGCTGCCTGCACCAATTTAAGTCATGGGGCAGGGGGTCATATTCAGTAGCAACACTCCAGTTCTTCCTCCCTTCTTCTTCCTTCTGATCTGATGCTGACTGGAGCTGCAGCAGGCAGTAATTACCTTTACGCTGAGTGCTGACACCTCGGGCTGTCTCCGCCTGTCATCTGCCTTATTAGAGGAACAGAAGTGTGTTTATATGTGTGAGAGTGCATGTTTTGTCTGCACAAAATAAGCTGCAAATGAAAGCATATTAAAATAAGAGGAAGCAAATAAAAAAATGAGAGCGTGGGAATGCGAGGAAAAGCGGGACTGAGCTCTGAGAATTTTGTTGCTTCCTTCACACAAGCTAAATAAATTCCCCATCTCCAGAAGGAACATCCTTCCTGCAGCTTAAGCCTCATATAGTACATCTAAGACAAAGTTTATCTAATGCGTTATGAAATATTAAACCTAGTGTAATTAACTTCATTTTAGTTGCAGAGCAACTTCCTTTTTGTTCATATTGTTGATATTTAGGCATTTAACCAGAAATCGGAGCCTTTCGTGGATTTGTGAATGACAAGAAGAGAAGCATGAGTCAAAGCTGATGCTCTTTCTTCATCATGTTTAATATTAACTCACTGGAAACAGAAAGATCTAGTCATCTGTATGTAAATAGATTTGGTTTTGTTTGTGGATATTTAAATGTAAAATAATAAAAGAAGAGCAGGTTAACCCAGGCAGTAAATGTCTTTTAATGCACTGTGGCGATGAGCAGTCACACAACCTCAGCTGGGCCTGTGTGTGTGTGCTGTAAACAAATACAGACACTAATCCACACACACACACAACTGGGAACATAAACTCAGATCATTGTCATTAACTGTGTGAATCACTGCATTGACTCTTAACTCTGTTGTGCAAATAAATGGGAGGGAAAAAAACTGGAATAATAAAATATGAAATAGTGCAAGGCTTTGGTGTGTTTCTTTAGAGCTTATGATCCAGTGGGTTTTATGATTATTTATTTTGGGGGTGGGTCCTATTTAGTGGCCTGTATTTTAAAAAATCCCATCTTGTTAAACTGAGAGCCAGCTGATGCATCAAGAGCTCCCTCTGATGGCGAATGCGCTCAAAAAAAAAAAGAAAAAAGGCGACTATGAGAGAAACGACTCCAATCGGTGACATTTATTGAAAAGCAATCCGCTGTTGCACCGGATCCAAGCCTTTATTTTCCTTATTCAGACACATTTTCGACTGGACCAAAGTGAAAAGGACAGCAGTTCACCGTTTATTATTTCACATGGTGAAGTCAAGTTAGTACCACAACTGTAAACAAATCCCTCACAATCATGTATGTGTCACTACCAGCCTGTTAGAATTTGCTTCTTTTTTCTTCTTTTTTCAGCTAACATAACATTGAATGCAGGTTTGATTACTGCATCACACCTTTGGTACCAAGTGAGTAAAAACAAATAAAAATATGAGATTGAAAACAAACTCAAGTAAGTCATTCAGATTAAAGTGTCCAAACGCAACATTTGTAACATTCCTTCTGGTCAAAAAGCGACCACTACTGTACCAATACTGCTGTTAGAAAACAAAACATTCAAAGGATTTCTAAACCTGAACAGGGATTTGAGTCCACTCTTTGTCTCCCATGCATTAACATACCAGCAAAGTTTCAGCACTGTGTACCACATAATACCATCACTTACTTAGCATTACACTTAAAAGCCCTGCAGTGTGAACCAAAGCTATATTTAATGCAACCATTTCCCTCCTTTCTAAACCCTCCTATTTCATATTCATTTTATTTTGAAAAGGGGGGGGGATGAGATAAAGGAAACACATTCCAAGTAAATGATTAAAAAAAAACTCAGCACAGCTCTGTTTTAACTGGAGGATTATGGGAAGGGAACAAAAGCTAGCTTACACTGGGCTTTGCCATCAATAACTAGGCTTGAATCATGATTCCCTGCAAACTAACAAAAACAACCACAGAGCTACTCTTCGAATGACTTCTCTGAAGGATAACAAAGCAACGTTGCAAAAAAATGGGAAATGGTTGCATATATATATATATATATATATATATATATATATATATATAGCCAATAATGATGCTGGTTGTCTAATTAACTATTGCTGGTTTTTCCAGATGTTTCACTCTCATCCCAGCTCGTACCCTGAGCCTCAGGACTTGTCTGATGTCAGGACGCAGTCAAAGGAAGCCGACAGCACTTTGCAGATGGACTGAGCCTGCTCCTGTTCACACAGATGGTAGATGACATGCAGCAGGCAGGGGAAAAAGTCGTATTCAGTGACAGTATAAAACACCAACTCTTTCATTTCATACTTACGGAGCTGCTGCACTGGTACACCCAGATGCTACACTCTTCTTGTTTTGTGTCTGTGGTTTTCAGAGCGAGCAGGTTCTTCCCTGCGCCCAGGCCGTCATCGTAACACAGCATACGCACTATCAGGTACAGAGGGTGGCGATGCAGCACATTCTGAAAGCGTACATTTAAAAAAAAAAAAAACACAATTCATCACAAATTAAGACAAGTGTTTTTGGGGGTTTTTTTTATGTTTTGACCCTGTTTCTAAAAACGATTTGCAAATCATTGAAACGTCATGCTTAATTAGCAAATCAAAGTGTTAAATCAAATCACATCAAATGTTAAAAAGGTAAGAAATTTCACAGTACAGTCAGAGAATACATGCTCACTTTGGACAGTTCATGATTCTCAAAATGAATGATCACTGTATAGCACCTTTCTATGGATTTACTACTCACACAGTGGTCCAGAGAGGCCACTTTGACGCCGTACTTGGACACTACAAGAACCATCTCCTCATCTCCGGGAACAAACGGCAGCTTTCCATCTTGCTATGAAAAGAAGAAACTAAATTTATAGTCTCTTCTCTGTTTTATATCAGATTCATTACAGCATATTGCCTGCTGAAAACACAGGAGAAAGGTTGATGTTATATGTGCCATTATCTTCATCCAGCTTCTTACCTGAGCAGCATCAATGTAGTTGATGAGGTCCAGAGGTTCCTGGAGAGTCCTGCTCATGTCAAACTGTAACTTCTCAATGGAGCCCACATATTTTACCCGGAACTCAGTGCATGTCTCAGATGTGTTATTACCTATAGGCAATCAAATCAAAAGACAGCTGCTACAAAATAAAACTGTGAGGCCACTTTGACATTTTAAACAAGAAGTCGCGCTGACCTGAGCTTTTGGTGGAGTCTGTATCAAGGCTGGCAACAGTACTCGATCTGGAGAGTCCTCCCAAACTGGAGTCCACAGACTGCAGAGAGACAGAAACATCAGACAGTGCCGCCGTAATTAAACACAGGGACACGAGCCTCTTTGCATGTTTGTGTTGTTAACCACCTTGCTCTTGCTGCTGATCTCACTGCTTTGCGAGCTGCTGCTGCTGTGGCGCTTTTTGACTTTCCGGAACATCCTTCACCATGACGACCGCATCCAGCCCTCCAGCCCCGCTGACCTGGATCATCAAAGGCCGCAGCATTAAACACACAGCACGACTGCCTTCTCCAGTCTCAATAGGGAGAATAAACCAGGACACAGCAGCATATACATTTTGAATAACTGATGCTTCAGGTGTTCCTCTCTCGTCTTAGTTATTTATTGGGGATGTCAATTTGCCAACTTTCTTTTAACAGAGAGCTGAGAATAACTTACAGGCAACCATCACATGGCAATTTAGTCCAGAGTTTTGTATTTTGTGATTAGTTTTTCTGTTTGTCTTTTGTTTTTTTTTAATTTGGAGTTTTCATTTTCAAATCAGTTTAGTTTCAGTTCGGTTCCAGATTGGCCTTGCTTGATGCAGTTTAGGGAGTTCAGAAGAGGCATTACAAAATAACCAGCATTCATGGACATGTAGACATCCCAGGTGTCTAAACTGAGATGCCTCCAGATGTGGCCTGTGCTGACATACAGTACTGTGCAAATAACTTTGTCACCCCTTATTTCTTTATATTTTGCTAGATGTAGTGATTTCTTGAAATGTGCAAGCATACATGGAGATCCAGTATATAAGGCAAAAGCAGAGTTTGCCCAATTCAAATGAGCTTGAAAGTCAATATTTGGTATGACCACCTTCTTCAGCACAGCCTGAGCTGTAATTTCTTTAAGTGTTTCCTGTATATTTTATTTTTATTTCATTTTAATTCATTTATTAAGTACACACTGTTTCAGTTAGTTTTGTTTTTGTCCCCCCCCCCCAAAAAAAGCCAAGGTTTTATTTTTATTCAATTAACTAAAAAAATTTTCTCACACTTAGTCTTAGCTTCCACTTTTACACACATTCACAAAAAAAGACATCCTAACCAAAATAAGAACACCCGTAAGTTAAAGATTAGATAAAGTCGTGTGGACTGAATAACACACTCTAATGAAAACCTAATTTGATAGTATCGGTTTTAAAAATGAATTTGTGTGATTATTTATTATTAAAATGCTGGTAATGTTTTAAAGTGCTATTTAACCATGCGTCTAATGGCTAACAAATATTTAAAAAAAGGAGGCCCATGGAACAGGAAACTACACCTGTTACTGTAACAGCCTCTTAGCTGCATCATGTCACGTCAGGGTACAGACACATCAACCATATGACCTACGAGCTGCTCTGTGTAAAACAGCGCTTGTAGTGCCATAGCTACAAGAAAAAACTGTGTGGCTCAAACTTATCCTTCTCCTCCTTGAATATATCCTACCGGTCGAATTCATTTTAAAAGTTAAAACCCGAGGACTTCCTCGGAGGGGCTTAAAGAGAAAGGGTTCACTAATGCTAACCTAACTTACAAACAGCATACCTGCTCGTTCCGACGCCGTCTCTGTGTACCGTTTACTTACTTTTCTTCCAACCCGCTTTCTGTTTACCCGCAGTTTGACTCTTTGGCTTCCCTTTGAGCTTTGAAGCCGACACCCAGCACCATTTAAAGGGGACGCAACGAGGACTAGAAATAAATACGTAAAAAGCCTATGGATGATGTGCATTATTGTGTCGCTACATTGCTTAATTTTACACAAATAATCCTAAATTAAAGTCATATATTTTCCTTTTTGCGTACAGTTGTTCAGTAAATGTAAGAACAAACGGGCAAAACCACACCAAGGTCCATCTCGGAACCTGTGTCAAAGCACTCGATTCCCAGTCGGCGATATTTTGCACACGCCCCCGGAAGTTCATTCAGCAAACACAGTGGGTGCAATATTATCGATTTAAAATTTTCTATTTTCAAAATGACCCCATAAATTTAAAACAAAATGGCCACAAAACGCAAAATAGAGATAACTGTCCCTGCTGAGGAAAGTGACCAGCTTCTGATTCGTCCACTGTGAGTTAATTTTTTTTTAATATATATTAACAATATCATATATAAATATTATATTTTATAAAATCACATAATATCATGTTTGGCTCATGTTGCAGCGGTGCGGGGCAAGAGGTTGGGCGGTCATGCATTATCCTAGAGTTCAAAGGAAGGAAAATTATGGTAAAGAAAAATAACTGTCCTGCTGTGACTGCATACTGACAAAATGTGGAAATTTTATTTTTATGCACGTTATACAGCAGCAGTAATAACTATATTACGGTGATCTGTTTGAATGCAATTTTTTGTTTCTTTTTTGTACGTTCAATAAAATTGAACTAGTGTCATTATTTTATATATTTCTACATTATTTTGATGTTGTATTTCATGCTGATACAGATTGGATTCAAATGAGCAAAGCAGTATTTGTGTTTGGCAGCTGGATTGTGGCATTCACCCTGGACTGGAGGGGATGGACGCTCTCCCATACATAGACTTGATTGATCCGGCTGAGATAGACCTGCTGCTGATCAGCCAGTGAGTCTACCTCATTTGCTGCACTGTCTCTTAAATTTTCACATTTTTCCTGCACAGAAATTACATTCTAAACTATTTTTGTGTGTTTTATGTGTTCTCGTGTCAGTTTCCACTTGGATCACTGTGGAGCTCTGCCCTGGTTCCTCCAGAAGACCAGCTTTAAAGGGAGGACCTTCATGACTCATGCCACTAAGGCCATCTACCGCTGGCTCCTATCGGACTACGTTAAAGTCAGGTAGGAGCAGAGGCGCCTGTCTTATTAGAGACAATTCATCTTGAATTACAGTGTAGTCTACAGTCATTTTTTCATTACTGTTGAAGCAACATCTCGGCAGACGACATGCTTTACACTGAAACTGACCTGGAGGAGAGCATGGACAAGATTGAGACGATCAACTTCCATGAGGTCAAGGAGGTGGCTGGAATCAAGTTTTGGTGCTACCATGCTGGTCATGTGCTGGGAGCTGCCATGTTCATGATTGAAATAGCTGGAGTCAAAGTAAAGTTTTCTGTTTGTTTTTTTTTTATTTTTTTTTATGTGTAATGACGTAAATTTGCCTTATTTAAAAAAGGTCACCAACATGTATATTGTCCATCTCTTTTCCCCTATAAAGCTTCTGTACACAGGAGACTTCTCCCGACAAGAAGACAGGCATCTCATGGCAGCCGAGATCCCCAGTGTCAAACCTGACATCTTAATCATAGTATGACCAAAGCGACAATGTTACAATGACTATAATCAGTTATATTAATCACATTTTTTAAAGGCTCTGTAGGTGATTGAAGCATATTAAGAAACTATTATTTTTCTTTCTGCAGGAGTCAACCTACGGCACTCACATCCATGAAAAGAGGGAGGAGCGAGAAGCTCGGTTCTGTAACACCGTCCATGACATTGTCAACAGAGAGGGTCGCTGTTTAATCCCTGTGTTTGCTTTGGGACGGGCCCAGGAACTGCTGCTTATCTTGGGTTGGAAGTCATGTTTGGCTCCCTGATACTGATAATGTGATGAAGGATGTCAAATACTATTGTTAACCTTCTCATTTGATGGTTATACCCTGTGTTTGCACTGAATTTCAGTTATTTCTCTTCTCTTTATTCCATTATGTGTCAGTCATAGAAGTCTGTAAGATTTGGGTTTCATGTTCTCTTGCAGATGAGTACTGGCAGAATCACCCAGAGCTCCATGACATCCCCATCTATTATGCTTCTTCCCTGGCCAAGAAGTGCATGGCTGTGTACCAGACTTATGTTAACGCAATGAACGACAAGATCCGCAAGGCCATAAATATCAATAACCCTTTTGTCTTCAAGCATATCAGCAATCTAAAGGTAGAGGTTGTCAGAGAACCCCTGTACAGCTTTTCAGGCTTAACTGCCTCTTATCAACATATAACAGTGCTGTCTGTTCTTTCCAGAGCATGGATCACTTTGATGATATCGGCCCCAGCGTGGTGATGGCATCTCCAGGTATGATGCAGAGCGGACTCTCTAGGGAGCTCTTTGAGAGCTGGTGCACTGACAAGAGGAACGGCGTTATCATCGCCGGTTACTGCGTGGAGGGCACCCTCGCCAAGGTTAGAGCACAGCCGGACAGCAAAAAGTGTTTCTACGCAAAGTGGGGAAAGATATTGTGATCTAATAATAGATAGAATCAAATGCACCAGAGTGCAGTTATTTACTGCAATTTTCAGATCATCAAAATTCAGAAGCTCAGAAGCCATGACAAAAAAGGGGCTTAAAGAGAGTGAGTTCACTAATGCTAAGCTAACTTACAAACAGCAAACCGGCTCGTCCGAGGTTTTGGATCATTAGTCTGGCAAAACAGTCAAACTGAAGGCTCTTAAACCAGAAGATGTGCCATCTTCTTTAGCTATTTTTTTTTTCATCATTTCATAGACTAAATGTTTTATTGAGAAGATAATTGCCAAACACATCATTAGCCGTTTCCTACTCTCTACACTGTGCAGCACATCATGTCTGAGCCAGAGGAGATCACCACCATGTCGGGACAGAAGCTGCAGCTAAAGATGTCGGTGGATTACATCTCCTTTTCTGCCCACACCGATTACCAGCAAACCAGCGAGTTCATCAGAGCCCTCAAACCACCACATGTGGTAGGAGTGTGAAATTTACAGCTCTCTGAACTCATCCTCTTTTTTTTCTTGCATAAATTGTTGTACATGTTTATTCCCAGATCCTGGTACATGGGGAGCAGAATGAGATGGCACGCCTAAAAGCCGCACTGATCAGGGAGTACGAGGATAACGATGAGGTTCACATCGAAGTCCACAACCCTCGCAACACTGAGGCTGTCACACTGAATTTCAGAGGAGAGAAGCTGGCCAAGGTGCCATACACTTTTCTCGTGGGCTTTTTGTGTTTAGCAGTCACTGCATCCTCCTTCTGACTTCACAAGGCCGGCGTATGTTTTTAAATTGCGCTGTTAAAAAATGCAAATCCACTGAAAATGAGATGGATACATTTCTCTTCTCAGGTAATGGGCTCACTGGCTGATAAGAAATGTGTTCAGGGTCAGAGGGTTTCAGGCATATTGGTGAAGAAAAACTTCAACTACCACATCCTCAATCCCTCTGACCTTTCCAGTAAGTTACCGCGATCTTCCCCTAATGGAGCATAGGACCACCCAAGGCATTTTTAATAGTGTTAATGCTTGAAAGCTCAGGTAGATTATGCCTCTTTCATACTTTTTGGGGGGGTTGGGATTCAAAACTAAATTAAAGTAGACTGAATGAATGACTGAAGCAAGAACATTTACAAGTCAAATACCAGACCTGCTTAAAACAACAGTATTCCTACTCAGCTGTGCACTCCTCTGGGAGCTGTACTGACCTGATGTGTCTGTTCTCCAGCATACACAGAGCTGGCCATGAGCACAGTGAAACAGACCCAGGCCATCCCCTTCACTGGACCCTACTCACTGCTTGTCTGCCATCTGAGGAACCTCACAGGTAAGACTGTGTGTGCACTGTCTGTATATATATATATATAAATTTTCTCCTATTAATGGCTGTCTGTCTCAGGTGATGTTGAAGAGCTGGAAGGAACTGAGAAGAACACTTTGAAGATCTTTAAAAACATCACTCTGATCCAAGAGGCCGGAATGGTGCTGCTGGAGGTGAGAGTGCTATACTTTTCAGCCCACTGAGTGTGATAGAGTCCTAAACTTTGTCTTCAGAGGATGTATGCAAAATTCTGTGGGGACGTTCACATATCCAGCGTTGGAGGATCAAGGGCACTTTCTTCAAAAATCCTCAAGGGAGTAGTTCTGGGGTCTTAGGGTTTGATAAGAAGGGGCGCAGGAGCCTTAGTTGGTAAAAACCTGGTTTTACAACAGAATGAATTTGTTTATCCACTTTCAAGTCACAATCCATTTTCATGCTGAGGTTATTTACTGTACATAAGGATCCAGGGGTCCCAGGTCCAATTTTGGAGCGCAGCTTTAAGGCCATCTAGGCTGAAACATTCTAATACTTCTTTTAACAAGGTGAGAAGGTACCATTGTGCCACCTAATAACTATTCATTCATGTTTTCTGCAGCTTTCCATGTACATGTCTCCAAGGAACTACAATCCTGGCTTTGGTGTTAATAATTAATAGCTGCAATTCACCCAACCATGCTTTTTCTTTATCTTCTCTTTCAGTGGATAGCTAATCCTCTAAATGACATGTATGCTGATGCTGTCACCACTGTAGTTCTGGAGGTTCAGTCCAACCCAAAGGCTCAAAAAGGTCAGCATGATCACCAAATATAGACAGTATATAAAAGCTGGATGTAGGTAACGTGAAACTACGCACTGGTTTGTTGAAACACATTTTGAAGCCTAAAATGGAAGTTTGGCAGTTACATCTAAGCTAAAGGCTGTTGGCATCCCCAGTCCAGCTACGGCCATAGAACAACGAGCTTTGGTGATGGCTGACAGGCTGTATCTTTAATCTTTTCTTTTGACTGTAGATCAGGCACTGGTGATTAATTTTGGTTTTCATGACTCATTACTTTGCTATTATTATTGGGTTTTGTTTACCCAAGTACCAATACACTACTTTAACAATTCATTTGCATTGTTGTCACAAAATCCCACAGCACACCTGGTCATTTTTTTTGCAATAAAAGTCGTCGCCCCCTGCAGGCCATTAGAAATAATGCATTTTGCATTTGTTTCACTTTTGGGAACTTGATGTTCCATCCATCTTTTATATACAGTCTGTGCCACTGAATTATGTGCGCTCTTGTTTAGCTGCTGCTCTGGGTTTGAGTTTTTTCTAATAGATGCTCTGCTGCATCTCGTGCTATCTGGTTAATGCCAGTGATCTGCTTTGTGCTTCCTGAGCAGTAATGGAGACCCAGAGTACCACTATGGACATGGATGTTTTCCATACCCGACTAGAAGTCATGCTGCAGTAAGTACTAGAATAAATCCATACAAACATCTTTATAACACTGTATGCATGTGTTACAGTATGAGTATTTCTCCTCAGATAAATATCCAATTGTATTATTTCATTACTGTGTCTGTTTTCAGGGACATATTTGGAGAAGAATGCGTGCACTTCACTGATGGTAAAATCATCTCTGTGACGGTGGATGGGAAGACGGTGCACATTTGCTTGAAAACGAGGGTGAGAGTCTTTGAGCCCATCGCTGAAAGCTGCTGATTTGGTGTTTGAAAATATTACTGACTTCTTTTCCCCTTACCAGTCCGTGTGCTACGAAGATGAATGCACAGAGGACGACTCACTGAAAGAGATGGTGGAGCTGGCTGTGCAGCGGCTCTATGACGCTCTGAACCCTGTTATCTGAAGACAGGCACACACCTGCAGGTCTGCAGACATGTTAGACTTCACGTTTTACAAAAGAGTTCAAGCTCGGTCATGAAATATACAAACCCAATTCTGAAAAAAGTTGGGACGCTGTGTAAAATGTAAATAAAAACAGAATGCAATGATTTGCAAATCTCATAAACCCATATTTTATTCACAATAGAACATAGAGAACATAAGAAATGCTTAAACTGAGAAAACGCACCATTAGTTCAATATTAGCTCATTTTGAATTTGATGCCGGCAGCACATCTTAAAATAACTGGGACAGGCCTATGTTTACCATTGTGTAGCAACAGAATCATGTCTCCTTTTAACGCAGTGCCGCCCGATCGCCCAAAGATCATGGACATCCAATAATGATTGTCCCTTGTGCACAGAGAGAGATTTCTCCAGATTCTCAGAATCTTGTGATCTCATATACTGTAGATGATGAGATATTCAAATTCTTCACTATTTTACATTGAGAACCATTATTCTGAAATAGTGGTTTTCTGGAGTTTGCCCATCTTTAGTTCTGAGAAACTCTGCATCTCTAAGATGCTCTTTTTGTACCCAGTCATGTTACTGACTTGTTGGTAATCAACCCAATTAGTTGTAAAAATGTTCCTCCTGCTGTTTCTTTATAGTACCACTTACTTTTCCAGACTGCCATTGCTGCCATCAAATTCAAATTTAGCTAATATTGTGCATGAAATAGTAAAATGTCTCGGTTTAAATTTTATGAATATGATATGGGTTTTTGGGACCTTCAAATTATTTTATTCTGAACCTACTCTCAACTGTGAAAAGCACAGGGCATCAATAGTGAGCTGCCAATTCTGGTATTCCATTTCAAATGCCAATCTGGCTCCAGTGAGGGCCCACTAGAGGATATTGGGCCCTCAGGCTACCCTCATGAAGTCTGTCTGGTCAGAGACATTCACATCAGTGGCCTGCTGGATGTCGTTTTTGTAGGGCTCTCACAGTGTTCATCCTGTTCCTCCTTGCACAAAGGAGCAGATATCGGTCCTGCTGATGGGTAAAGGACCCTACGTGGCCCTGTCTAGCGCTCCTAGAGTAACTGCCTGTCTTCTGGAATCTCCTCCATGCTCCTGAGACTGTGCTGGGAGACACAGCAAACCTTCTGGCATTGGCATGTATTGCTGTCCCATCCTGTGCAACCTCTTTGGGGTCCAGGTTTCCCCTCATGCTGCCAGTAGTGACACTGACCCTAACCAAATGCAAAACTAGTGAAAAAACAGAAAGATGAGGAGGGGAAAAAAATGTCAGTGGCCTCCACCCATAAAACCCTTCCTGTTTTGGGGTTGTCTCATTGTTGCCCCTGCTGTTAATGCCATGAACACCAAAGCAGCTGAAACTGATTAACAACCCCCTCTGCTACTTAACTAATCAGATCACTGTTCCAGAAGTTTAATTGACTTGATGCTAATCTCTGATTAAAAAGTGTTCCTTTTTTTGAGCAGTGTATTTTGATTTTACAATATCCAACTTTTTTGGTATTGTTAGTATTTTAAATAAAAGGGAAAAAAATGTTTACACATTTCACAAGCATTACAGTGATGACAATTACCTACTGAGCAAGTATGACTTGTAAAAGAATAAGCTATGTAGTGTTATTTCATAGATTTCAGTTTTGTTTTTTTGTATTGTAAGCACTTTTAATGATGAAATGCATTATTTAATAAGTTACAAGTATTTGAGTGTAGATTCACTGTAATTTTATTTGACCGGAGTTCATTAATGTGCACTGATATGACTTGTTTACTTTTGAATGTGATGCAGTCTGACTTTCTAAATGTACGAAATGTATTGTATTTGTTGTATACATGTTTTAACGAGACTCCCACTTTAAAAACATCGTTTTCTTTTCTCAACTGCAAATTAGAGAATTAAAAAAAAAAAAAACTCAAGCAGCATTTGTTCCCTGTGCTCTTACAGTGTCCATAGGTCATTTATTCATTGTCTGAAACAATATAAACCACTTATTTTACAATAAATATAATCAAAGGCACATTCTTTAAAATAACAATCTGATTACAACCTTACAGTTGCCGTAATGCCCATTTTGGGTGGGCATTCAGAGCAATTACCTCACCCTTTACTTACATTACTATAAATATTTCATTAACAGCAACACATGACATTTAAAATTTGGCTCACCAGTAAAATTATTGTTTCTACCAGACTGATGACTTTATTAAAGCCAAAGGAGCTGAAGTGAACGGTTGTAAACCAACCACTGAAGCTTCCACTGTTGGTGATGCCATGCTCACGACATGTTGGCAGAGAGTGGACTGCTGTGCAAAAGGTAATACAGGATGAAGCACTACAATAAGTGATTTAGTTTCTTTTCGTATTTAACTTCTTGTATGTGATGCAATCACAAACAGATGTGCATATGTTTGCTCACATGCACACCTGTGCACAGATTGTTTATTTTGTTGACTGAAGGTCCAGAATTATTTAACTATTTAAATAAATAGTTGCTTCTGGGCCTTTGATCAGCCTTAAATCCTCACCAGCTTGAATCAGCGGATACTTGGCAGTTAATTTCATGTCAATTTCGGTCAAGTAACTGACTTAAAATTACAGAAGTGCAGTGTTTAGTAGTGTGAGAGGTGCTGGAGTTTCAAGGGGAACCCACAGTATTCATTCTCCAACTTTCCCCAGCAGAAGCCTTCATCCTTTTTTTAAGTTCACTAGTATAGCTATTGCTACCACCAACAGCATGCCAACTCCAAACTCCGTCTATCGTCCCCATCTTCTTGTCGCCTATAGTGTCCTTTTCCTTCTTCAGTATCTCCTCTTTGCGGACTCGGATGTCTCTTTGCCTCTGCAGCTGCTCGCTGTAGTGAGACTTGAAGAACTTATCGAAATCAAAGATGCCTCCTCGGCCGTCTGCGCCCTTCACAGACCATGCGCCTCTCGGTTTGCGGTCTGGCTGAGCTCCCGGTGGTGTCCTTGGCGGACGGCCTGACTGTGGCAGTGAGGTCTGACAGACTCAGCAGTCCCCGGTCATATTTCTTCCTGAGACCCTTGTTTCCCAGCACGGTGTAGGCCTCGCTGATCTCCGAAAAGCGGACCGTGGCCTCTTCGCTGCCGGCGTTTCTGTCCGGGTGGTAGGTGAAGGACTGCTTGTAGTACGCCGTTTTATCTGGGCTTGAGTGGCGGAAGGTGACACTCCCAGGATTTCATAGTAACCCGTTTTGGTTTTGTAAGAGGCTCGGATCTGGCTCCGTTACCGCTGTAAGCCGACAAATGCCCACTGCCCATGTCGCCGGTACAAATGTTGTCGGTGGAAGGTGTGGGACAAAGCCCTCCAAAGCTCGGTATATCTCTGTTGTCGAGGCAGATTTCTGTTCGATCTTTGCACCTGGCTCTTGCTAGAAAGCGAATACTCCTCAAGTCCACAGTAATGGCAATTTTCAGCAGCATTCCTGTCCTCCGAAACAGCTTCAAGCTGCGGTTTTACCCTTGTATAACCGTCCCGAGAAGCTCCAGCAGGCTGCTGTCGCGGCATCTTCTAGCTCCATACGGTCCCGGGTTTGGACTATCTACCTAAAAGAAAACCTGCTGGCAAAGACGAACCGTACACGACACTTTTCTCGTGTTTGTTGCGGCTGGCAAGGAAGTAGCAGTTATTTATTCTGTGCGCAAAGCCGTCCGCTCTCCTTCCGATATAACTTCTGACCCCTGCCATCTTTCCATCAACAAGCTGATTTCCGCGTAAGAAAAGAGCAGCTCGTTCACACGCAGCGCCCTCCAGCGACCAGGAGGTCGAAACTGAAAAGATCTTCACAGCCACTCGATAAAAAAAGCTTTACATCCTGTCTAAAAGTGATGCTGAAAAGCTAATTCACGCATTTATTACTTCTAGGCTGGACCATTGTATTTCATTATTATCAGGCTGTCCTAAAAGATCCCTGAAAAGCCTTCAGTTAATCCAAAATGCTGCATCTAGAGTACTGACAGGGACTAGAAAGACAGAGAACAGTTCTCCCATATTGGCTTCTCTCTTCATTGGATCCCTGTTAAATCCAGAACAGAATCATTTTTAATCTTTGGCTTGCTTCCACAGTGTGTCTTATCCTGTCTCTCTCCCCCTCAGCCCCAACCGGTCATGGCAGATGGCTGCCCCTCCCTGAGCCTGGTTCTGCCAGAGGTTTCTTCCTGTTAAAGGGGGAGTTTTTTCTTCCCACTGTTGCCAATTACTTGTTCATAGGGGGTCGTTTTCATTGTTGGGTTTTCTCTGTAATTATTGTAGGGTTTTTACCTTACAATATAAAGTGCCTTGAGGTGACTGTTTGTTGTGATTTGGCGCTATATAAATACAAATGAATTGAATTAAATATTTAAAATTCCCATATATCATTCCCTATATGCTTATATTTTGTCAATACAAACAATGGCAGAATAAGAAACATCATTTTAAATAGCTCTAGTATTATTATCATTTTGACCTTCAGATCAATCTATTGACCTTGAAGGAGAGGTCAGAGGTCAAATGTAACATGATATTATAAATCTTTATATGATACTTTCTATATGTTGACAATACACACCACACTTATAAGAATCATAGTTTCTAAGTTAAAGGACTTTTTGTCAATTTTTGACAAATAAATGATTAAGTTGACCTTGAAGACCTCGGTGGATGTAAGCAAAATTTTAATGGATTAAAAATATGACCCCAGTCTACTTGAAAAAGAAAGTTGACTGGACTTCTTTAAGTTCTTGAAGACATTTCACCTCTCATCCAAGAGGGTTCTTCAATTCTAAAACCAAAAGGTGACAAGTGCAGGTACTTAAACCCTTGTGGGGGTTGTCCCCTTTGGAGCTGTTCGTTGCTGTCATCACATGAGCTAAGGTGTGAAAAAGGCATGGGTCATTACTATCAGGAGTTTCAGGTGAAACCCGTATGAGACCTTGCCCCATCCTATGATGTGATCTGTTCAGGTCTCTTGAAGTTAGGCGTGAGTGGGGATTGAGGTGCCTGGGAAGGTATCTCAAAACTGCATTTTAGGTGGTTGACAGCTGGTTTCATAAGCCACCACCTTTGTTCAATGATGGCCATTAACAGTAGACATAGATGGCTTTTTTCACTCCTCTTTCAAACCGTCTGTCTTCCTGGTCCAAAATGTGAACATTGGTATCCTCAAAAATTTGTCCTTTATCCTCAAGGTGCAGATATACAGCTGCATCCTGTCCTGTCGAGATGGCTCTTCTATGTTGTGCAATGTTTTTGTGGAGTGACTGTTTCTCCGCATTCAAATGACAGATAAAAGCTTATCACCAGCAAAACAAAATATAAAACCAAATCTTTTTCAAGTATAGAGTATGATTTAAAAACAAAAATGTAGCTGGGAATTTAATTATTTCTAATAATATCAGAAGACATGCCTTTATTTTAAGGATATCTTTGTTGTTCAGTCAGAATGTAACTAGTTATGAAAAATCATGATATAATAAATAATTAGATGATATAATTACTGTATTTTTAGTCCGGATTAGCTTTAGTTTTTTTTTTACTTTTTCCACACATGATTATTTAAGTCCTTTCATATATTTTGGGTTTTCTGGGTTTTAAAAATGATAATGAAAATATTTTTTTCACGTACAAAAATCACACAAATCAAATCAAATCATTAAAACAAAAAAAAAGAAGAGAAAATTTTATTGTGAAGTACGTCGTTTTACCCTAACCGGAAATCCGTGAGTGGGATCATCTTTCCTGCAGCAGAACAGGTCCCACCGGTGTTTGGGTTCCACCTACTAGTGTCTACGTTAACCAATGCAGTGACTTTTTTTTTTTTTTAGGTCTTTTTCCGCTAATTTCAGCCACTGGCCACTGACTCCAAAGCACACTGACTGCATCATGGTAAACCTCTGCTGCCTCTGTTGCGGTGAACTCCCTGAACCCCGCCCCCCTCCGCCCGGTCAGCCGGGAGCAGCGCGGGACTCCCGCTCCGCACAGCAGCAACATCAGCAGCAGCAGCCTGCTGGCTCCGGCCCAGACGCCTCAGGGCTGAGGGGGGTACGGAAGGGGGAGCGAACGGAGGGGCATTTGGAGCAAAGCAAGTGAATAAAACGGAGTGAGCTTACAGTTTCTCTCGGACATGCGAAAAGTGCAGCATGCTCTCTTCCGAGCAGGACTCTGCGGAGGACGCGGCGGCCAGCGGTCTCAATAATGCTGAGGAGAAGACGAGGAGGAGGAGGAGGAGGAGGAGGACTCACCAGCTGTAAGTGATGTCCCGGAGGAGGTAAGTGCAGACAGATGTAGTAATTAATTATCTTTTTTCTTTTCTGAGTGACTTTCAGAAAAGGAAGCAATAAAGAGCCATGGATTTATCGTTCCAGTGTGCGGGGAAAAAGCTGCAAAAACATTCAACCTTTTTCTGTTACTTTCCTTAAACAGCTGTCATTTCGGTGCCCCTCTTTTATCCCATGCCATCCTTTCTGTACCATCACTGTCAGCTGCAGTCAAACAGCATCTCCGCTTCCTGAAATGTCACAATAGTTAATTTCACATAGTGGCAGCAGACTCCAGCAATGTGGAAAGGTACTGTCATGACAAAATGATAGATCACAGTCTTGCACCATTCAAGTTTACATGCATATGTTTGCATTAGTTCCTCCACTCCTTTGGTTTTTATTGTCATCAAGTAATTACTGCGTTTCTGTTTGCAGGGGGGATGACTGACCACACTTCTGTGGTTACAAACAACTTGTGCCTATTTTTCGTTATATTTCCTATTGTCACGACCAAGGATCTATCATATATGAGTCAGCTTGTCTTTTTTAAAGGGGTGACCTTGTTCAGACATTGCGTTATGACCTCTGTGATGCTTTTTATCTGTATTTAGTCTATAACTTCTGCATTCACAAGGCTTAAAAGTCCACCCTCTCTGGGTCACAAGAATTGAACCCCTGTTTCCTCCATAAATAACTGGCAGTGTGTGGCATCTCCACCCCAGTGCAGTACTGGATAGCTGGATGTCAGCATAAACCCCTTCACTCCATAAAAGACCAGAGCCAGTCAACCACGAGATAAAAAAAAGTATTAGAAAATATGAAATCCGAAATTACAAATAACTGCCTGACAAGCAAGTGCCATCAAGTTAATTTCAGTAAATGGTCCGAGGACCGTTTCTCTTTCCGTGCCCTGGCCATTTTGACTGTTAGTGTTACTGATGAAATAGCCTTCAGCCAATGTCTTTGCTGAAAAGGACTGTTTGACTGATGGTCGGAATTGCACATGTGAGCACTTTGTGTTTCTGTTTGGCCGCTCTCAGCCTCGCAGTGCTCAGCGGAGCGATGGACGCGTTTGGGTTGAAATGGTAACAAGAAGAAGCTTTCAGTACTTTCACTCAAGGGAAATCCAAAACATATTCGGTTACGAAGAAAAATCCTCATTGAAAAACGTAATGCAAAGCATCAAAATGTATGTGAAGCATGAAAAGTGAAAGTTCAGCTGTGCAGCAGGTAAAGGTTACAATAGTGTTAGGCTGCGATTTTGTGGGGTTTTTTTTGTTTGTTTGTTTGTTTGTTTGTTTTGGGGGGAGCAACTACTTCCTTTACTGATAACTGGTGGATTTGGGGGTGGAGGTGGGGCTTCATCTAGTCTACAAAATGAAAAGAAAAAAGCTTGTGTCCAAGCTAAAATTTAAATTGTCTTTTTTTTTTTCTTTTTTTTTTTAAGGAATAAATCTTAATTCTCTCTGTAGGTGAGGAAATACTTGATTTCTGCAACCTTTTTTTTAAATTGATCTTTTTAGGTTAGATACTGTCTCTCATTGTGGTGATCACACCACTGTTCTCTGTGTGCTGCTAAGTGGCTGCCTCTATATACTCGCAGACTTTCCTATTAGTTGTTTTTTTATATAAAAACCTCAGCCTGGGCTGATTATCTCTTATCTGTGTACATACATATGGGGAAAAAAACCCCCCACATGTATGTACACAGCATTTTACAAATGTTTGTCTCCAGAGTCAGAAGGGAATTAGGAAATCAGGCTCTTTAAGATCAGAATCCGAATCAATTTATTGTCATTACATGAAACGAAAAGAAGCAGCCCCTTTATCCAGGAATAATCTACAGAAGGAGCTGAAATAGTCAGAACTGGGGACTTAAGCTCCCCTATAGTAACCAATTATGACAATTAAGGATCAAGAAAATATTGTTTCTTTATTTGTGTTTAGATTTGTTACAGTCTGCTGAATTCCACTGTTCTTCCTTTAGTGCGATTTACTTTTTGCTTAGGCAGAGAAAAGCACTTTGATTTATAACGTAGCCACATTCATTTGCATTTCTGCTGCGAGCCTTAAAATCGCTGCCATGTTTAGGGAGTTCATTGCTTTAAGTGCCTTTCTCTCATTTCTCTCATCTTCCTTTCTTTTCTGTCCCTCTCTCTCTTTCTTTCTCCCTGCAGCAGCGTCCAGTTAAGCAGTCCCTGGGTGCTTGTGTCTGCCGGGAGTCCCATTGGCGCTGCCTGGTCCTCTCCCTGCTCATGTACAGCTGTCTGGGTGCAGTTGCCTGGTGTAAGCTGACCCGGGTCACCAAGATAAGTTTCAACTCTGCCCTCACCTCCTCATTCACATCCTCCTTTACTTCCTCCCTGCGGGGCGCCTCTGGGGTGGGCGTTGGAGGACATGCAATGATCTACCATGACAGCCCCTGCTCTGACGGCCTCATCTACATCCCCCTGTCCTTCCTGCTCATGATCTATGTGTTGTACATTGTGGAGTGCTGGCACTGCAGAGCCAGGAGCGAGCTGCAGTGCAAAGCAGACGTGGACAGCGTGTACGAGCGGGTGCTTCGGATGCAGCAGGCCCAGCCTTGCATATGGTGGAAGGCTATCAGCTACCATTTTGTTCGACGGACACGACAGGTCACTCGATACCGACAACGGGGACACCACCACGCAGGTGTACCATCAGCGAGTCAATACTCACGTGGCTGAGGGCGAGTTTGACTACAGCCACTGTGGCATGAAAGATGTATCACGCGACCTTAGAGGTTTGGAGGGACATCCAGACGACTCGCCTACGCTTCACCAAGTGTTTCAGCTTCACAGAGGCAGGTCCGAAGAACCATTACCTCAACCAAGAGCCAGGTGCTTCTCTGAAATCGAAGGTTTAGATGATTCATGGAAGCTTGGAAAGGATGCAGCTAAAGAATGTGGACTTCAGAGAAAACCTAATAGCCTATGTAGATCCAGACAGGATGCCTTGGTACTACCAGTTCCCTATATACATGCCACAGATGCTCATGCTTTCCTCACTGTGAAGATACTAACAGAATACAGCATACTTGCACTGGACTGGAGAATTGTTTGGGTTG